>JAMLFT010008076.1:0-14092 GCA_026544285.1 Pachyrhizus erosus | reverse complement strand
AATATAAAAAAATATTTAAATATATAAAAAATATATCTGATTAATTTTGACTCGTTAAGTATTGATTAGAAAATTCATTAAATTTTATAAAATTAATAGATAGATCATTAACCATTTATAAAATTAAATGAATGTATTAAACCTAATTTATTTAATTTTTGTTTTTATATAAATCGATCAAATAAATTATATATAAATGAATTAAATTGATGATAAATAACCCTAAACTTAAGTAACTTTTTCAGGAGTTCGGCAGGAGCACGTAGTATAATAGGGGTATTCATGAAAAGTTTATATGCTTTCAGATAAACTTTTAACAAAGACACGTTGGGCTAAGGAAAACTGTGAGTGCTTAACTTTAGGGATACAAAAGCATGTGAGGTGATTCATGGTCCAGGACCTTGTCGTATGGCTTTTCCTTATAATTGTTGTTAGAATAGACATCCTATCGTATAATGATAATAATAATATAGTATTTGTTTGTACGAGTGAGTGAAGGGAGATCAAAGGGTACGAACGTAAATTTGAGAGAAGCAATGGGGCGTCCCTCGGTTACACGCCGAAAATGGAGCAGCCATATCTCATTAAGACCTGGTTTGTTAAACTGATTCACGCTATGTTTTCTATGATATATGATAGAGTTATGAGGCTTCGCAGAGTCATGAGGTCTCTTACAGTCATGAAGTTCAGTGTTGGTTGTCATCTCGTTTTAGCCCACTTGCTTTCTCTTTACTTCCCCTTTGTATGTGTCTTTATAACATGCAAACTTGTTAATGTGTGCATCATGCCAAACTTGATCACGTTCAATCTATCCATTTTTTTACTCTGAAAGAAATTGTTGCTTTTATCAATAAATTAGCACTAACATGTTCTACACCAAATATTGTTTTGTATCAGTATAAGCCTTTTTCTTATTTCCTATCATTTGATTTTAGATCATTCTTCATGAAAAAAGAAAAGGAAGAAAAAAATTCACCTTTTTAATATTCCTCTTTTCCTTCTCAAAAATGGAGTGTGTAGAGCAGGAATGCAGAAAAAAGGTGTAGAAAATTTATTGATCAGCATAATGCAAATTGTGAGAAACGTTTTGCTTCAGAATTTGCACATCCCAGTTACTGTGTGTTAGTTTTCACATCACCTCATTTAGAGTGTATTTAGTAAAACATTAATAGATTATAAGCTAATTTATCATATAATGGTTACTAGTACTATATTAATAATGATGCTTGTGTTTATAGTTTACGGTGTAACGATTACTAGTACTATATTAATAAATATATTTGTGTTTAACGTTGATCATAATCTCCCTCTCTCTTTCTCTGGTTCTGAGGGAATCAAGCAAGTGTGCACATGCTAAACAGATCTGACACCAAAAAAATCATATTACGTCCTTCAGTATTAACAGAAAACGGTCACAATGTGTACTAAACAGCTAGGGACAGATGTGAGTCAGAGATCGAACATCTCCGCTTTAAGAAGCACGTGGTCCATTCTCTGTAATCCACATTGTTGTGGCTTATTACATCCAAAACATTACTACTGTTTGTTTGATCATTTTCTTTATAAAAAATTCACTAACTTGTATTAGATTTCAGACTTCGATTGATTTCACAATTTAAAATGTTTTGTAACCTTGCATTTCTTGCGTTGGCAGTCTAGCACAATCAACAAATACTTCGGATTCTTGCAAATCTGATTTGGTCTGTGTACAAAATTTTCAAATTAAAAATCAGAACCTTCTAAGCACTTAGAATTTGAACAACCGTGAGTAATGATGGGTGGATTTAACATATTCATAGATTCTAAGATGATCATACGAGATTTGGTAGTGTAAAAGCCTTACCTACACTTGAAGCTCCACATTTAATTGATAAAATTATGGTGCACAAATAGTAATTAGAATTTACGATTACCTATATTTATGACTTGCAATCATATAGGCTACGTTGTTAGCCATGTGGCATGTCTATTTGATACATTTTTTTATAATACTATGGAGGTCCCTTAACGTGTAGCTCTGCTTTCTCATAAATCATGCTTTTACCATTTGATTGGCTGAGCTTTGTATTTTCTGTGCACAACCTAAATTTGGTGCAAATTTTGACTACATTTTTCCTTTATTTTTATCCCAGAAAGAAAATTTAACCATACATATGTAATGAAAGGTCTTCATAAAAGCACCGAAAATTTATTACAAAATGACTGGAGAATTAGAATGCCAAGGGAATATACAATGCCAGTGTTTTGGTTCCTCTATGATGGTTGATGGCACTATCACCTTCGGCCAAAAGATGTGAATTTAATTCGAGAACCTTTGAATGCCTCTTATTTTCTTCCCTTTTGGTTCCCTGAAAATTGCAGCAGCAATTGGGTCTGCACTGTCCCTTACCTGTTTGCCAGAGAGAGAATTTATTGCGCCTACATAAATGAAATAACTGGTGATCTACAAAATAAGGAATTCAAATGAATAATAGGATAATAGTAATATCCAGATTCATTCAATGCCACAACATGCTATTACACTCCGAAGCATCGTTACTTCTAAAATCCTGTCATACACGTATCGGATATGTACTTGTATCCAATATTTATTGGGTACTCGTGAGTGTGTACTCGGTATGTATTAAAATATTCTTTTTAAAAAAAATTGAATACCTTTTAGATAAGGATCAAGTTGATTCAAGTTTTGAAATACACATTCCTTTATTTATTTTATAAAAAAAATAGACTCAATCAAAAGAGAAATGAAATTTAGTTTTTATACATATAAAAAAATTCTTCTTGTAGTATAAATTAAAATAAAATATAATTTTGATATTTCAAAATATTTTAAAATATTAATTTTAATCATATTAAAATTTAATAGGTTTTTAAACTTTACATTTATCTTTGAACAAATATTTTTAATCTTTACATTTATCAAAAGTGTAATGATTTTAATTCTTCATCAAGGCTTAAAAAACACATGTTTAAGATAAATATAAAAACTAAAAATATATTAAATCTTTATAAGGACTTAAATTAACATTTCAAAATATTTTGGGATATCAAAAATATATTTTATCCTATAAAGTATTTTACTTGTATTTTTTGTTATTTATAAAATTTAATTATTTTATATTAAATTCTATATTTATATATACACATATATTTGTTTTTTGGAATTTTCTATTAATGTACTAGTATCCTAGATTTTTGAAAAACTATCTCATACCCGTATCCGGTACTGTATTCTTATCTATGCAACATAGCTATAACATCACCTTGATTAGTTATATTGTGGGTGATGAGAACATTTTGAAACTTTACTTGAATTTATGTGGCCATCACCAGCCTTTCAAATTTCCCTTTCAGACCATTTTGGGTACATTAGGTTGTCAAAGGTCCATTGTCTTAATAAGAGTGTAATTATTTGGATGGAGGAAAACCAAATCAGGATATTTTGTAGTGAAAGGAGAGACCTTTGTCAAAACTGTGGCCTAATGGATGGTGGTGAAGATTAGAGGGACCCATTTGGGGACGTATAATAGAAAGTGGGTACCACTTAGATATGGAACATAAGGGCAATTTTGGAGTTAACACCTTACAACGTCTTCCAACAATATTCATCTCGATTCTCTCTCAACCTAAAGTTGGATCCTATCAAGCTTAGCTGTGAATGATAACATCATAACACACCCTCTCCATAACCCTCACAAAGGACCCATTGCCAATTAGTGATTCAATTAGTTTACCAAAACACCAAATAGTACGCAAGATAATTGCATAATTTGAGTGGTATAGTTCCATCCACCTCTGTTTGTGCATTTAATGTTATGCTCTAGGCCCAATTTTCTAGTTTGGAATTTGATAAACTTTTTTCATGAATTAATATAGCCTAAGTGACTAAGTGATGCTAATAGAAGCTATGAGAGGCTAAGATTGTTGTTGATTAAATATTTGGAGGGATCGAAGACAGACGTTCGTGGGGACCCCCGTGACCATCACGTGCCCCCCTTTCTAAAACAAAAGATAGCTACCCAACAAACCACTGGCTTCTTCATACCCACTTCCTCATCCCATTTGGTGCATGGTCTTGCACTGCTTCACCCTCTCACATGACCTTGTTCTCACTTTTATGAGATTATTTGCATGAATTTCGATCTTGATAGGACCATTTTGCATAGCAAGTAAATGTTATACTTACACCAATCTCTTGTTGGACGGTTTTAACTGGACACCTTCCAAGTCCCTTTTGCTTTGTAAATGATGTTGCAATTTCTAGTGCCGGTGGCTGTGACTAAGATAATTTCCTCAACAGTTGACTAAGACAATTCTTTTTAGCTTTTCTCTTTTGTGACATGTCCTTACTCCAAAACAGAACTCTATCATACTCAACCTGTCAGACAAATTTCTCATTAGGTTACTCACACTATTTATCTCCTCAAAAGTTTTGCTTTCTCTCGCACACAACTCTGGCTATGTCTCTCTCTTCGCAGTCTCAATCCCTTCTAATCAATGGTGCATGTAATTTCTCTTTAAATTAATAAATGATTAGATGATTTTGAACCGATTAATCACTATATTATACATAATTAAGTATTATTAGTTATTTTCTCTTAAACATAAAATTTAAATTTCTCCTCTAAATCTCTCGATTGCATTTCAATTCTCTCTGTGGTGTACTTAATTTCACTTTGGATTTCGCTTTGTATTTTTATTTCGCACACGCATTGTGCTTGATTTTGCTTTAACTCCATGCCATGCCCTAACTCCTTGATGCCACTTTTGAATTCGTTTTGCCATGGTGTGCTTCATTTCTCTTTCTATTTTACAATTTTTCTTTGCAGGAATCAATTTTGATTTCGTCACCGTGTCTACTCGAATTATTGTTTTCAATTTCACTTGATTTTGCTGTAAACCTGTCAATCCTGATTTCATTATTGGTAAGAACGAATCCATTCTGATTTCATAGAATTAATTAATTTTCACACATCCTGTAACTTTATAATACTTCTAATCTTTGTTACCATCTAAAACTAGAAGAATCTGAATGAATGGAAGACAGTGAAGGATTTGTCATAATTAAAACAACTTGCCTACTAAATAAAAAATACTTTGTTCATGAATTATAAAAACACTAGTAGACTTATATGGGTTTCCAATCATTACAGAGGATTTTAATGACACAAATAGTGTGATTTCTCCTATGCGTGGCATGTCAACCAATATGAAGGAGTCTTTTATTCAAGTGTCAAACTATCAATAAGTAATTGGGAATATGAGAGGGGAAAATATTACATAAATTAATTTGACGTTTTCTTTAACTCAAAATCTTAAAATTTTATGTTTGTAAATTTTTTATTTATGTTGTTCAACTTATTAATATTTATCCAATATCATGTTCATACTTGAATTCTAATATTTAAGAAAAATGATGTTTGGATTATGCTTGTTGTTATTTTGACATAATACATATTCATTTGATGGTACTATTGAATATGGATTGAACTATGATGAAATTAAAAATAGAAGGTTGGAGGGCTTCGAAGATAAAGACATGTACTTAGTTCAATAGAGTATATTTTATAAATATTATTTTGAACTAATTTGGTTTATCTAGTATGAATAGGTACTCCCAATCCTACTTGTCATAGTCCACCTTGAAGTGGATTGTAAATTTAGGTTGACATGCATTGGATTAACATTTCTTCATCTACATGCTACTTTGTTTCAAATTAAAACATGCAATTTTCTTAATAAAATATTTTGCCAGTCAATATATATGCTAGTTTGGCCAAAATATTTTATTAATTATGGTTAAATGATGAGCGCATGTAAATATTTTCTCTTGCTTAATTTAATCATCAACTTCCTTATTATTGTGAAATAATAGTCTTCTCAAGCTTACTAGAATAAACCTAAAGATATCCACGACAAACATATTGATAATACATAAATGAAACCCTAAAAATACTACTGATTTTATAAGATTTTTTTTACAAAAAATATTTTTCTCTCTAAGAAGATCGTTTTTGTTATATGATCCATATGTGAACTAGATATTATGACATTGATAAACATGTTGTTTGATATGTATATTGTATTTCCTTGAAACTTTAGTTGTTTTAATTAAATAAGGATTGATGGGTATTCATACGGAATTAACTTACTACATATATTTATATGATACCAATAGGATCTAGTTGAGCCTTCATTAGTCTAAATGTCATAATCTACTTTAAATTTAAAAATGTGATAATAGTTATGGGTGTTTAAAAAAGTTGAATCAAATTACATTGACATCATACCTTAAGGATGATTTTGTAGATGTATTGATAGATCTATATGCTCTTATAAAGACAAATGATGTTCAACAAATGAAAGCACCGCCAATATAGATTGAACAACCTTTTGATTAACCATGGATGAGGGACTAAAAGTTTGTGACCTTTCATCCTTAAGATTTGATCATTGGAGAAATGGTGGAAAAAGTTAGAACAAGATCATCTTCTAGACATGCTACGTTTTTTGTCTTTGTCACAAAATATAACCTAAGATGATAGACGAAGCACTTGTAGATGATGAATGAATCATTGTCATGGAAGAAGAATTGGATTAATTCACCAAAAATGATGTCTGGACACTTGTTTCCAACCTTAAAACAAACATATCATAAGAACAAGATGGGTGTTCACCAACAAGCTTGACGAGTAAGGAAGAATGGTAAGAAATAAAGTTAGGTTAGTAGCTCAAGGCTATAACCAGCAAAAAGATATAAGTTTTACAGAGACCTTTGCTCTTGTTGCTAGATTAGAGGCAATAAGAATCATGCTTACTTTTGCTACTCATAAAAATATTAAGTTGTATCAAATGAATGTTAAAAGTGCTTTTCTAAATGTTTTTATTGAAGAGGAAGTTTATTTTAAACAACCTCTTGATTTTGAACTAATAAACCATGTTTTCAAACTTAAAAAAGCTTTGCATAGTTTGCAACAAGCATCTCGTGCTTGGTATGACAAACTAATTTATTTTCTCATTAATAATGATTTTGTGAGAGATAAAGTTGACACAACTCTCTTTAAAAAGAAGTGGGCAAAGATTCCATTATAGTTCAAATTTATGATGATAATATTATCTTTGGAGCTACTAATAATTCTTTGTGCAAAGATTTTTTTGACTTCATGAAAAATGATTTTGAAATAAGTATAATGAGAGAACTCAAATTCTTTTTAGGGCTTCTGGTCAACCAGAAAGGTAAAAGAATTTATATTCATAAGTAAAAGTGTATAAAAGCTTTTGAAAAAGTTTAAGATGGATGATTCTAAATTTATGATTATGCTTATGCATTCTTCATGCCCCCTAACCAAAAATGAATAAAGTAAACCAATAGATCAGACAATCTATAAAGATATAATTGGATCTCCACTTTACCTTACAACTAGTAGACTTAATATAATCTTTTAACATATGTTAATGTGCTCAATTTCAATCAAATTCTAAAAAGTATCATTTGAAGGCTGTAAAGAGGATCTTTTGATATCTAGTAGGAACATTTAACCTCAATTTGTTTTATAAGAAAAATGAAAATTTCAGGTTAAATGGATACTATAATGCAAACTATGTAAGAGATAGATTGGAAAGAAAAAGTACCAATGAAGGATGCTAGTTTGTAGGACCATGCATTGTCTCTTAGGAAACAAAAAGAAAAACTTAAATATTTTATCAACTACTAAAGTTGAGTACATGTCTATTGTCAATTGTTGTTCAAAACCATTTTGGGTAAAATATCAACTAGAAGATTATTCTAGTTTTGAGCACAATATTCTAGTATATTGTGATAATACTAGTACAATCAACCTGTCTAAAAAATCTATACAACATTCTAAGGCAAAACACATTTAAGTAAAATATCACTTCATTTGTAATTATGTATAAAAAGATGATTTTGATATAAAGTTTGTTAATATAAATCATCAAGGGGTGACGTCTTTATAAAAACTCTATTTGAAGAACATTTTATTCTTACTAGAGATCATTTGCACATGTATGTAAATATATGTATGTATGTATGTATATGTCATATTATGCATATATTGATTCATTAATCTATCAAGACTAATGTGTGTTGATTATGCACAAAGCTCATTACAACATTTTACCAAATAGTTAAAAATTCTTTGGTTTTCACAAAAAAACATGTACTACCACTAATGCCATGATTGTTTTATGGTTTTTGAAAACATTTAATCTTATTTGACTGTTCTTTTTCTCTTTCTTTTGAAGTTTTTCAAAACCTAGTGCCTATAAATAACTTTAGCAGATGGTAAAATAGTTTTCATTGAAACTTGCTTTTGAAATCTACTCTTTCTCTCAACTTTCTTACCTTTTACTCTTTGTTTTCCTTTTTGTTTTTCCCTTGTGACAAATGATCATATGGCATCAAGGAATATCACCCCTGCTACTAACTTAAAAAAGGCTTCTAAAGCTAAGTTTTCTACCACAGAAGAGTTTAACAACTACCACTTTGTTCTTCCAAAGTAAGTCAATATAAAATCCTTGAGTGAGGAGAGCTTTGACATCAAAGACCAAATTACATTGGTAGGATGGAAACCGTTCACTAAATTGGGAGGCTATTGGTATCATGGACCTTATGCCCATTTCTAGGCTTATACTAAGAAGGTGGATGGTACCATTGTTGGTATGATGGATGATCGATTTGTGGTCATCTCACTAGATACCATTTCAAGAGTGTTTGTTGTGCTCTAGAAGGAAAAACCTTTACACCTAATTGGGAAACCACTATCAAGGTTGATATAGCGAGCTTGATGCTTAATATGGCTATAAGGCCTCCAAATGTTGAAACAAAGACATTAGGGCACTTTTTGCAATTTGTAGGAATGACCCTTACATATTGTTTGTTGCTCAACATGCTCTTCAACATTTTGATGCCAAGAATAGGATCATGGGACAACATCTCAAATTGAGATAGATTTTGCATCTACCATATGATGGTTGGAGAAAAGATCAACTTGCCTAAGATGATTCTCTACCATTGGATGTAGACATTCAAACTAAAGGAGAAGGAGAAGAAGAAAAGTAGGACTCCTACTATTTTAGTAAATAGGAATTACATATTTTGTAAAATGTCATAAATAATATATTTAAAATTTTTAAAAAGAAAGAAAAGATTATACAAATCACCATTATTCTAAAGAACTCTTTGTCTATGTTAAATGTCATCACTTAAACACTTATAAGTCTTTTGCCAAAAAAATTCTAGTCTAGATATTTGATTTAACAAAATTAATGTAGCAAACAATGTTCTCAAATATCTTCTTGAGCCCCAATAATTGGCCTCAATAATGACATCAATATATTCTTGATCATTATCTTAAAGTTTCAATACATAGCAAGCATATTTGAATGTAGGATAAAAGATTATTAATTATTCTTATTTCAAAGTATGATTGTGGTCCCTTTGAGTAATTTATTAAAATTCTCAAATAATACAACTCTCCACTTATAGGAAAAAATTTCAATCTTCCAACTATATCACCAGTTTTCCTAAGACATCACACCTTTTTATGTTGTTTTTGAACAAATTATGAAGGAAACTAAAAGTATTTGTTGCAGGATAAATTTTATTTGCATCTATCTATGTTAAAAACTTGGATGTGTTGATTAATGGTTTATCAAGAACCTGTTCAATGGAACCATTTTAATCAAATATAATAAAATGTTCACCTAGGAAATGGAAGGATAACCCTTCAACAAAAGGTTTTGTATAACAAATATTGAATGAAAAAAAAAAATTATTCATGCTACTTCACATGATGACAAATACCTAAAATCATAATATATTTTGATTTCATTAACACATTGAGATTCATCCTAATTAACATCATTATTATAGAAGATGAGAAATATTCAACCGCAACCTTTATTCACATATTTAAATAAATACTTGATAGAACAAGACTAGTTACACCATTCAACATTGATGTAAGAGTGTATTTCATTAAAGATACTTATTGTGAGAAACTATAAATCTATTATCTAGTTACACTAACCTTTCTAAATGACTTTTTCATTGTCTTTGCTTTTATACAAAGAATATTCGTCAACATCAATAGTAATCTTATCAACGAATTTGTTTGAAAAATACCCTATACTTTCCATATTGCATGTAAGGAGGTAGTTTCTTTTGCACTTTTTTATACAACTTAGGATCCATTCTTTCATATGGAATTTCTACTAAATGATTTTGTTAATATTAGTAGGATTTGGATATTATATTAAGGTTGCAAGAAAATCAAGATGTGTGCTTGTAGTAATATAGGTTTCTAAGACTCAATTTGTATATTATTGCAAAATAATGTTAAGTTTAATCAATAATTGAATTCTAAAAATTGCTAATTTAAATTATGCAGCATATGCCTACATTAATCTTTCCAAATACATTGTCTTTCTTTTTGTATGCTATTAATTGATAAGCTTAATTTGTAAAACTCTAAATGTTAAATCTGATCTATCTTCAAATTTTGGACTCTTTCTTTCTAAAGTTTGATCAATTCAGACCTCTTTAATTGCAAGTAAATGAGATGAACAAATCAGTATATCCTATCCAAGAACATATTGTCATAACATCCTCATTATTCTAAAACATATAATGAGCATCACCGGTAAAACTTGATGATAAAACAATTTTTTTTTCTTGCTGTTGAAAAGTTATTTCCCCCCTCAATATTGCATTCCACAAACCTTTATACATTAAATTTATTGAAATTTTATATACTGGAGCTAAGTACATATGCAACATGTCTTTAGAAGAAGGGTTTGCAATCTCTTATGAAAATCAAGTTTTAATATTATATATAGAATTTTCTAACATATAATAATAAAAAACTAATTTAAACTTCTAATTAAATTATATATGTTTTGTTATTTTTATATTTTGGATAAAATAATATATTTAATAAAATTAACATAAATTTAATTTAAAAAATAAATTAGTCTATTAAGTTGAATGTAGAAATTTCAAACTATTAATTTAATTTTTTGATCTTCTATTTAATCAAAACATGTTAAATTTTCCTATTTCCAAAATACAATAATTACTAAAATGAAAATAATTTTCATTGTAAACAAATATATGACATATACGTTTTCATAATACAATTAATGCTAATTTACTAAATGGTGAAAAAAGCTAAAAAAATGTTAACTGAAAATAAATATATGACAAAGACGTATAATAATTGCATGGGTTATAAATTTTGGTAGGAATTTGGATTGCAATTGTTATGTAAATGATTATTAATTATATATATATTAAGATTAAGATTTATGGTAAAATTTATTAATGAAATGTCCATTCATTGTAAAATTTATTTGAATAATGTTTTGTGTCATTAAATATTTTAATATAAAAATTAAGTTTTTTTTATATTAATTAAACATTTGATTAGTGCCCACCGCCCCGTCCCCGTCCCCGTCCCCGTCCCCGCGACTTTTCTTCTATTGACCTAATGTGCTTTGTAATAATATTATCAATTTAGTGTAACTATTGGACATAGTCAAACAGTACGTAATAATTTTAACAAGTCACTAATCAAGTTTCTATTTTTTTTTTAACCTTAAATATTGTATAAGTCAGGTATAAGAAACTTGCAAGAAACACAATTTCCTTTTTTTTTCTTTTTTTTTTCAATAACATACGTATTTAGCGAACACAACTTGCTTTTAAACTTTAGTTATAGATATAAGCATGATTGAGAATCTGAGATGGAGATGGTCAATCTGTCAATCTCCCACCGAACATGATTGGCTTCATTCAACGATTCTCGCTTCTCCCCACTAAGAAGTTTCATTCCAAAACTTTTAGCCATCTTTAGGTTAGGATGAAAGAAGTAGGGATGGAAATGAAAAGAGAAGAAAGATCCTATAAGTGTAAAGTTATGTGTGTCTGAAAGAGATGAATTTGGTGTGAAAGATTTAATAACAAAAAGGTGAGTCTCAGCTGAAAATATTTATAGTAAATAATAAAATGAAAATAATAATAAAGATAGAGACATTATAATAAATGGAGAGAAACACTTGTTTTTCTACTGCAGTCTTATTTTCTTATGCTACAAAATTAATGAGTTGATTAATATAATACTCATAGTTGATGTTTCAGAAACTCATTTTATAATATTTTATATGATAATATTTTATTTAATTTTTTTGTTAGTCAGAATTTTTTTATAGATAGTTCTTTTTAAGATATTAATAATAATTCATTCTAATATTATTTCTAATATTCTATTACTTTTGAAATCAATAATTATTTTTATAAATAACACGTAATTTTTTAATACATTTTGTTTTCACTTACATATATTTTGAAAAAAATTTCAGTCACTTATGTTATAATTATTTCAAATTAAACATATTTAGTTATGAAATTTTTAATTAATAAACTATCAATAAATAAATACATTTTTTAGTACAAATAGTATAAATAAACTCTTTTTATGTCATTTTCGTCTATAATTTCATATTTATATAGTCTTTAGATTTTTTTTCTTTTTTTTATATGTATCGATATATAAGATATTAAAATTTGACATATTATCGATTATGTTAAAGATTTTTGACATAATCAATTATATGTTTGTTTTTATTAAAAAAAATTAGATAAATATATTTTTAATAAAGTATTAATTAAAAATTATTAATGATTAATTTTTAATTTAATTTTTCTACTTATTTAACCACTTTAATTTAAATTTTATAATTTTTATTTTAATGAAACAACTTCATTCTCTTTATACTTTTGTTTTTTTCCTTTTCATTCTTTTCATTTTCTTTCTTCACTACACATTACGTTACAGTAACCTTGGATCAATAGCTCTCCAAATTCGCTGACATCTATTCCAAGTTTTTAGAGGAAGAATATACTTCAACACATGAATCCTATTTAATATTTAATGAAAGAAAAAATATAAATATAATAAAGGATATGATGTGATAATAAAAAAATAAAAAATATAATAAAATATTTAAAATTATAGAATATACAAATATCATTATTTCTTTTTTTAAATCCCCTACAATAGAAGCCCTAGCGTCCTACTCCTATGTATATAACAAACACAACTTGCATTTAGTTATAGACGCAAACACGTACGAGGTACGACTTTTTCAAAGGTGGTTAATCTGTGCATTTGCTTCCATTGAACATGATCAGCTTCAATCATCGCGCTTCTCACCTACTAGCAAGTATCATTCCAAAAATTTTACAGAAACCATGCATCAATGACTCTCAAAATCTGTTCACATACTCAGATGCACCATATATAACTAGAATCGAGAAGAATCTGCGAAGAACGTGATGCCAAATTCGACTTTTAAGTGAAGGAGGGTCTTTTCACGACATAAACGAAGGTTCCTTTTCCTGAAACGTAATTTTTTTATTTATAAAAACTATAAATATGTATCCTCAATTATCACAATTGACGTATCCTACTCAATTAATTGGGTACTTTTCTGAAGCTATATATATACCAGATATAATGCGCCGGACCTTGATCCTACTCAATTAACTTGCACGCATTTACCTCTTTAGTAAAGATCCAAAAAGATTGAAGTTTTTTCTTATATTTTATCAATTTTATAAATTTTGAAAATAATAATTCTGGCCAGAGATTCCACTGCTGTTCTCTCTCTGACTGCAGGTAATCCATATCCATAAGGCACCACAACACATGAAAAATAGTGTTTCACATGTTGTAAAAAATTGTATATATTAAGATTATGGACTCAATTATGTTTTTAGACTCAGACATTGAGGGATTTTTTTTTTTTAGTTTTCAGATAAAAATTTATATTTTTTAGGTTTTAAATTTATTTATTATCATTTAAAACATTTTTAAATTTAAAGCTCAAAATAAGAGCTTTAAAATAAAGTAAAATTTGTTTAGTGATTTTTATTTTATTTTAAAGCTCTTTTTAAAAGTAAACTTGTTTGGTAAAAGAAATCAAAAGCTTTAACTTTATGTAAAATTAATTACTGCACTCAATAGAATAATATATTTATAAAAATAAAAAATATTTTGTAAAATGAATT
>JAMLFT010008075.1:0-14092 GCA_026544285.1 Pachyrhizus erosus | reverse complement strand
TTATTTAAAGTTTATTTTATTTCTAATTTACTAACTATTTTTCTATTTACATCTAAAAGAATAATATTCTTATTTATAAAAAAAAAAAAAAAAATGGGATGTTACATCTCCTCCTGGGATATGATGGGAAACTAGGAAGCGATTCAGACATTCTTGGTGGTTCCACCTGGGTTAGCACAATAAGGAGATATATTTGTCCATAGAAAGTGGGAGCAAATGGAGCTGCATGAAAGAAAGTAAAACGAACATATCTAGTGAAGGAATCTAGTTGATCTAATGAATCTCTCATCCAACATCCACATAAAGGGGTTATGGACACATCGAACAACAGGGAGAATTCTTCAAACATCTTTTCCTGAAAGGATGAATTGTAGGAGTGAATCTTCAATTCTTAAGTAATTATGAAATAATGGCATACCTGAAATCGTCCACTCTCAACCTCACCATATCGAGTCCTATATAATAATCTACAAACGTTTTAGGAATCCCTTGCTGCCTCTTTACTACTACTGTAACAACCCAAATCCATATATAATATTAATTTCAAAGTTTACTTTTTATCATAGGATGTGGGTGAATGTTCAAAGGAATGAATACTCACTTGTTATGAAAGTTTTGTATGGAAACAGTTATCGTATGAGTAAATTGTAACTCCCTAGAGTCGTTACGTTATAAGTAAATACTCACGTGTTATCTCTGATGGTAATCAATTATAAAAAATAATAATAATGATATTAATAATAATAATGAATAATAAAATTGGGTGTTACACCTAGCGCTATAAAAAAGAAGATAATAAAGAAACAAAATAAACTAAAACGAAAACCATACATCAAGAATAAACAGAATTATCAACCACATGAAAATAAACCTATAAGAAAAACAAAATATAAGAATATTAAAAAGAAAGGTAATACCTGCTGGAAGTGTGGAAGAGTAGGTCATTATGCTAAGAATTGTAAAATAATTAAAAAGATAAATCAAATAGAAGATGAAAAACTAAAAGAAAACCTATTCAATATTTTAATTAATTCAGAAGAAGAAAATACTGACTCTGAAAAAGAATCCAATAGTGAATTAGAGGTAGAAAATATAGAATACGAAACTTCTAGCAATGAATCATTAGAACAAAGTAATGAAGATTATTGTTTAGGCCCAGGCCTATGTAAAACAATACATATGTTGACAAAAGAGCAAACTGGAACACTAATTTCTATAATTGATAAATTAGAAGATTCTCCATTAAAAAATCAATTTTTATTACAATTAAGTAATCTAATTCAAAAGACTGAGAAAGCCCAAAAACCAATAGAACCTATTAGTATGAAAAAAATTTAAGATAGATTTAAATGGCCAAGCCAACAAATAATCATAAGAGATTTACAAGAAGAAATTAAAACTTTAAAACAAGAAATACAAATATTAAAAGAAAATGATATATCATTAGAATACAAATTCTTAGGATTAGAAGGAAAAGAAATTATAAGAGATCAAGCTAATGTTTTAATTACTCAAGAAGAGAATATAGAACCTTCTACATCAAAATCTAAATAAAATTATATAAATGTATTAAATCTTATAACTACCCACAAATGACATACTGAAATTTGTTTAGTAGTTAAAAATGAAACCTTTAAAATTATTGCTTTCATAGATTCAGGAGCAAATATCAATTGTATACAAGAGACATTAATACCAACACAATATTATGAAAAGACAAAAAAAAAAGTGACAAGTGCAAATGAATCTAAAATGAGTATACAATACAAATTATCTAATGTCAAAATATGTAAATAAAAAATATGTTATAATACTTCATTAGTATTAATAAAAAATATGAATACTCTCACAATATTAGAAACATTCTTCTTAACATCGTTATATCCTTTTCAAGTAACAGATAAAGGATTAGAAACACAAGCATTAGGAAAACCTACAATTTTTGAATTTACAAGACCTCCTAGGCTAAGAGAATTAAACTTATTAAAAGAATCATCTATATTTGAAAATAATAAAAAACAAATAAATTTATTAAACAAAGAAATTAGATTTAAACGAATAGAAGAAAAAATTAAAACACCCAATCTTCAAGAACTTATTAAAAAATATGAAACAAAAATAATACAAGAAATATGTGAAACAAATCCTACTACTTTTTGGCATAGGAAGAAATATACAATTTCATTATCCTATATAGAAAATTTTAATGAAAAATTAGTACCAACCAAGTCAAGACCTATACAGATGAATCAACAATATTTAGAATATTGTAAAAAAGAAATACAATAATATTTAGAAAAGGGTTCGATAAGACCATCAAAATCACCTTAGAGTTGTACAGGATTTTATGTGATGAAAGCCTCCGAAATAGAAAGAGCAGCACCAAGATTAGTTATAAATTACAAACCATTAAATAAGGTATTAAGATGGATTAGATATCTCTTACCAAACAATATATGAAATCTGGTTATTATCAAATATCCGTAGAAGAAAAAGATAAATACAAAACTACATTTGTAGTTCCCTTTGGTCATTATAAATGGAATGTGATGCCACAAGGTCTCAAAAACGCTCCTAGTGAGTTTCAAAATATTATGAACGATATTTTTATCCTTATATGGATTTTACAATAGTATATTTAGATGATGTATTAATATTTTCAAAAAATATTAATGATCATATAAAACATCTAGGCAAATTTATAGAAATAATAAAAGAAAATGGATTAGTAGTATCAGAAAGAAAAATTAAAATATTTCAAACAAAAATTAGATTTTTAGGGTATGAAATCTATCAAAATACAACCACTCCAATACAAAGATCATTAGAATTTACCTCCAAGTTTCCAAACAAAATAAACGATAAACAACAATTACAGAGATTTTTAGGTTGTGTAAATTACATAGCAGACTTTATTCCAAATATTAGAATTATTTGTGCACCATTATATTATAGGTTGAGAAAAAATCCTCCAGCTTGGGATGAAAGTATGAGTCAGGCTATAAGACAAATAAAGGAATTAGTAAAGAATCTTCCATGTCTAGGAATACCAGACCCAAATGTCTCTCTCATAGTAGAGACTGATGATCTGAATTAGGATATGGAGGGGTTTTAAAACAAAAACATTTCTATAAATCAAAAGAATAAGTAGTCAGATATCATTTGGGTATCTAACATTCTTCTCAACAGAAATACTCTACTGTCAAAAAAGAAATTTTATCAATAGTTTATGTTTACAAAAATTCAAAGATGATATGTTTAACAAAACATTTTTGGTACGCACAGATTGTGAAGTTGCACCTAGAATTTTAACAAAAGATGTTCAAAATCTGGTTTCAAAACATATTTTTGCCAGATGAAAAGCCTTATTATCATGTTTTGATTTTATTATTGAACATATAAAAGGAAAAAACAATTTTTTACCAGACTTCTTCACAAGAGAACTTTTATAGGGTGTTGAGTAACAATGAGTTCATCTAAGAAATATGATTACGGTCCCCCACTGGGATCAAATAAAGCATCTAGCTTAAACAGTATTAAAGATCAATACGATTTCCCACTGAAACTGAATAAAGTCTCCCCAAAACTAATATCAGGTAAAACTACATCCAGAATATCTTTAAGGCCAACTACACCTACAAAACCATTTTCTACATTAGCAGAACTTGTAAAAACACCACCACCACATCCTTTAATTTCTCCCGACATATTTACTCCTTTAGATTATCACAATGTTCTTATAACTCCTAGAGATATAACCAAAAGACTCTTACCCATAAATTCTGAAACCCCACCTCCTTCAAATACCTTAAATGATTACATCTATAAACCTGGGAGTCAAGCCATTATTACCTTAGAAAATGAGTGGGTTTCTCAAAACCCTAATGCAATATTGTCTTAAATATTCCCACCAAACTTCCATTTTGTATAATCAATCCCATCCAAGACCCATATTTTTTATGAATTTATATTAGAAGATACTTATTTTGCAGAAATTAGTCATACCAAAGATTCTGAAGGAAATATTCAATTTTCTAAATTAAAGATTATAAAGGTCTTATGTCCTCAAGATTGGGACGGGCCTTTATATGGGTCAAGATCTTTTTCTAGAAAATTCTCCTCACAAACTTATAATTACTTTGATTAAATTAATGCTTGGACCAACATCTTACTAGTTAAGCCAGGAACCCATTCTTGGTTCATATGGTTTAGAAAGGAATATCCTTAACATTTCCTAAATTGTTTTTGAAGTGGTTCCTTGATTGTGGGTCATTACCATCAATATTCCTTACTGAAGTTCATGACATATATTCATTCTTCAAGAAAAATTCCACCTTTGTAACTGGATACCACCTCATTTCTTTTATTGCCTCTCAAGCGATAACCTAGATAATGGTTTGGGAATACATAATAGTGTCTCCTTATGAAGATACTGAATTAAAGATTTTATCAAGACAAATAAAAAAAAATGGCGGTAGAAATTTAACAATAATTTAATCTATAAAAATAAAATCAAGAGTTGCTCAGACACCAGTCCAAAGAAGGATCCTCTCCTTTGAAGCAAGACTCTTTATTCTTACAAGAGAAGCAACAACTAATGGCCAGTTTAGCCTCGACATCCACCAAAGAGGAATTTGATCAGATTTTGTTAAAGTCTGCTTCCCTTCAAGGATCGGACAGACAAAGTTCTGACGAAGAATCTTCATAATATGATCCATATCTTCAACATGAAGTATTGTTTCCATAAAATGACAAGATTCATGGCCGACAAAGTATCTCTGTAAAAGTTGACAAGACATAAAGTTGATGAAGAGATAAGACAGAATCTGATGACTCAAATCTCAATAATGTAAATCCAATAAGTGTAAATTACTATTTATGTTCGATTCCAATTTGTTCTATTTTCATATCCAAAAAATTTTTTAGTTTAGCGTGTTTTTCAATTCCGTCTGTAAATATTTGTCTATATAAAGGATTTTTCCAAAAGGGCTAAGGTAGAACTTCGAGGAAGAACTATCTTTTGTAATCAAATTCTAAATAAATATTCAGTTTTCAACTATCTTCTGCTGATCAAATGTCTTCCATTATATTAGTAAGTTTTTCAATAAACCTTATTATTTATTATTCATTTCGATCCTATTATTATTGGTATCAAAGCCTATTATGCATTATTACTAATAAAAGTTTATTAATTTTTTATCTATTTTTCTATCTGGTTTTCTTCTGGGTGTATAGGTATGAAGCCTCACAGATATAGTCCAAACCCAATCCTAGAAATAACTAAAACTACTAAGAAAACATACAAAAAGATGTGAGGCTTGATTTTGAGCTAGATGCTTTATTGAGTCCTAGTGGGGGACCATAATCATCTTTTGCTAATTTACTCATGTTGTCAAATAGATCCCTGTAAAAATTCTCTTGTTAAAAAATCAAGCAAAGAATTATTGTTTCCTTTTATATGTTCAATTTTGAAATCAAAACATGATAATAAAGATTGTCATTTGGAAAAAATGTGTTTAGAAACTAGGTTTTGCACATCTTTGGTTAAAACACTTGGAGCTGATTTACAATCAGTACGAATTAAAAAGGTTTCATTAAATAAATCATCTTGAAATTTTTGTAAACATAAAACTATAGATAGAATCTCTTTTTTGACAGTAGAATAGTTTTGTTGGGCAGAATGCCAAATACCAGAATAATATCGTACAACTTGTTCTTTAGAATCTTGTGAAATTTTTTGTTTTAAAATTCCTCCATACCTTTTTGTTGATGCATCAGTTTCAACTATAAGAAAGACATCTGGGTCTGGTATTCCAAGACAAGGTATTCGTTTGACTATGTTTTTTATTTGTTTTATGACTTGACTCATTTCTTCATTCCATGGTAGAGGGTTTTTTCTTAGCCTGGAATATAATGGAGCACAAATAATTCTAATATTAGGTATAAAATCAGCTATATAATTTACACATCCTAAAAAATTTTGTAGTTGTTGCTTGTCTTTTATTTCATTAGGAAATTTTGATGCGAATTCTAATGATCTTTGTATTGGTGTAATTGTGTTTTGGTAAATTTCAAAACCTAAAAATCTAATTTTAGTTTGAAATATTTTAATCTTTTTTTCTGATACTACTAATTCGTTTTCTTTTATTATTTCTATGAATTTGTCCAAATGTTTTATATGATCACTAATATTTTTTGAAAATATTTAAACATCATCTAAGTATACTATTGAAAAATCCATGTGAGGATAAAAAATATCATTCATAATATTTTGAAATTAGCTAGGAGCATTCTTTAGTCCTTGAGGCATTACGTTTCATTCATAATGTCCAAAAGGTACTACAAATGTTGTTTTATATTTATCCTTTTCTTCTACTAATATTTGATAATATCCTGATTTCATATCAAATTTTGAAAATATTGTAGCATTATGTATTCTTTTTATCAAATCTATTTTATTGGGTAAAGGATATCTAATCCATTTTAGTACTTTATTTAATGGTTTATAATTTATTACCAATCTTGGTGTGCCTCTTTTTATTTCTGAGGCTTTCATTACGTAAAACCCTGTACAACTCCAGGGTGATTTTGAGGTCTTATTAATTCTTTATCTAGATATTCTTATATTTCTTTTTTACATAATTCTAAATATTGTTGATTCATTTGTATAGGTTGTGACTTGGTACGTATTTGTCTTTCATCAAAATTATCTATATATGGTAATGAGATAGTATATTTCTTTCTATGTCAAAAGGCAACTGGATTTGTTTCACAAATTTCTTGTATTATTTTCTTTTCATATTTTTTAATAATTTCTTGCAAGTTAGATGTTTGAATTTGTTCTTCTATTCTTTTAAATCTAATTTCTTTATTAAGTAAGTTTATTTTTCTCTTTTTATTTTTTATGGGAGATATTAAAGATTCTTTTAACAAATTTAATTCTCTTGTTCTAGAAGGTTTTATAAATTCAAAACATATTTCTTTACCTAAGGTTTGTGTTATTAATCCTTTTTCAGTTACTTAAAAAGGATATAATAAAGTTAATAAAGGAGTTCCTAAAATCATAGGAGTATTTATATTCTTTACTAGTACGAATGAAGTATTATAACATATTTTATTTTTACATATTTTAGAATTAGATAATTTATATTATTCATTCTAGAACCATTGGCACTGGTTACTCTTTCTATAGTTTTTTCATAGTATTGAGGTGGAACTAATCCTTCTTGAATACAATTAATGTCTGTTCCTGAATCTATCAGAGCTATTATTTTAAAATTTTCTTCTTTAATAATAAGAGTTATTTTTGTATGTCATTTGTGAGAAGTTATTAACTTAACATACTAATATAGCTATCTTCACTAATTATTTCTTTAGATTGTTGATTTTCTTCTATTTTAACTTGGTCTCTTATTATATTTTTACTTCTAATTCTAATAGTCTAAATTATAATGAAATATCATTTTCTTTTAATGTTTGAATTTCTTGTTTTAAATATTTTATTTCCTCTTGTAAATCTCTAATATTTATGTTTTGGTTTGGACTTTTAAATTTATTATAAATCTCTTTCATATCTATAGGTTCTATTATTTTAGACTCTTCTGTCTTTTATATTAAATGATTTAATTGTCCTATAAATTCATCCTTTAAAGGAGAATCTTCTAATTTATCTATAATAGTTATTAATGTAGTAGTTTGGTCTTTTGTTAACATATTTATTTTCTTAGATTTCTGACAATTACATAATTCTGGCCCTAAACATAATATTTCTATTTCACTCACTATGGAAGTTTCAATAGAGTTATCATTTTCTATTGGGTCTATTTCTAGATCACTTTCCTCTATAATACTTAAAGTATCTTCTGATTCTGAATTTACTAGTATATTAAGTAGAATCTTTTTTAATTGCTCATCTTCTAATTGATTTATCTTTTATTATCGTTTTACAATTATTAGCATAATGTCCTATTTTTTCGCATTTTCAACATGTGTTTTTATTGGAGTTTTTATATTTATTTTTTCTTAATGGTTTTCTTTCTTGATATTGAATTGGCTATTTATTTTTATAATTTTTGTTGTAATTTTTTCTTTCATATTTTTTCTGTGTTTGAATTTTTTTCTTTTTCCTAACACTGGTTGCTCTTATAGGTTTCACACCATCTTGTTCACAAAAAGTACCTATTTCTTTCTTGTTTATCATACTTTCTTTTCAAAGCTTATTTTGTAACTTAAAATCTGTACATATTTGTATTCCCGTTTCTACTACTATATTATGTATTTGGCCATATGTTAATGTTTCATATTGTAATGGTTTTCCAAATATCGTTCTAAGTTTAATTTTACTTTCTTTGAGAATAATTTTGGAAGACCTACCAGAAATCTTTCTTTGCAGAATCCAACAAATCCATCTTCTGTTAATGTTACTTTACATAAGAAATTATCTTTGTACCAACGATAATTAGACATTACAAGGCAATATAGATTAGCCACTTGACTTATTGCCCTTTCCTTGAATATATTGAGATTTCCTACAAAATTTTTAATTATTGAGTATATTAAAGTAGATACTACATCTTCTTGGTTTGTTTCTAACTTTACACTATTGATTATAGATTATTTATCTTGTTTTGTACAGAAATTATCCCATCAGCCTTTTAATTGACTAGTGAATCCTTGTATTATGGCTATACCAGCAGCTCTGTCAATACAACCTTTTGTTTTATAAGCTATGACTGCCTTGGTCATTTGACAGGTTAAGTCTAGAATAGCCTGTTCACTTAGGCCATCTAGATTCCCTTTTGCTATGTCATCTCTAGAGAAAGAGTTTTGTACTAACTCTCCTCTTTCCTCAAACTGCACATCAGCTGCAGTCGGTCTTGGATAATAGTTTCAAAGTTTAGGATATGTTCTTATTTTATTTACTTCTATGGAGTTAATTGTCGTTTTGTTTAGATTTTCTAACTTTTTTTTAACTCATCTATTTTGGCATTTGCATCACTTCTCAGTCTTACGGATTCTAATTCTTTTTGTGGGACAATAATAATTTATATATTGGTTTTTCAGGAGTTTTGGAACTACTTGCTATCTCTGCTGGAACTTATTTATTTTATAATCTAGTTAATTGTTTGGTCATAACTTCTAGAACTGTATTAGAATAGTTTTATTGGGAATGTAATTTTTTAATGTCTTTTCACTCTATATTTTTGTTTTCATTTTTAACATCTTTATAAGGACTTGCTTCTATTTCTAAATCTTTTGTTGGTTGTATTATTATACTCTGGTGTGGAGGATATTCAGATTCTATTAATTCATTATTTATGGTTTTCCAAGTTCTATTTTATTTCTAATGGACATATATTTTTTACATTAAAGGGATATTCTAATTTATGAATTTTACTATAATAGGCAAACCAGTCAAAGAAATAAATATTTATTTCATTCTGCTCTAAAAATTCATAAAATTCATTTCTAAATTCTTCTACTTGATTTTTTGTATATTTTTTAAAGTACCAATTTTTTCTTTCTTTATTATATTCTACCTCAAAATCTTCTCTAATCCAATCTTTATCTATCATAAATGGTTCATCTCTAGATACCGTATTTAATACTTGCAAGGTTGTTGGAGAATATTATGGTGATTCTGACTTTTTAGATTCTTCATAAACAGGTTTAGTTACTCTAGGAGAAATATTATCTAATCCTCTTAAATCTAAACTTATTGTAGATCCATCTATTGAATGTCTTGATGATTGATTTATCATATATGGTTCTTTTATTCTTAATGAAGATGATTTATTCATTCTTAATCTAATATATGACCCTTCTTGAATTATTTCTCTAATTTGAGTATTATATATTTTTGGCTCTTCTATAATGTTTTCTAAAATCCATTCTTCTGGTATTTTGCTTATTACTTCATTATGTGTTAGTCTCTTAGGGGATTGTACTGATGATTTTCTTAGACTAGCTTCTACAAGTATGGTTTCATCTTTAGGTGATGATCTCAAAGTTTTATAATTATAATCTATTTTAGTTACTTTATAATATATTCTGTATATTATCTGTATTGGTCCTGAGAGTTCATCCACAATCTCTTCAGGAATTTGTACATATAATTTTATTGTGTTACTAGTTTTATCATTTTTAATATTCATAGAAAAATTTGGGTAACAGTTAAAGAAAGTTGGCCCATCATGGAGGTTGCTTTCTAATATAGCAATTATCGAATCATTAAATTTTTTAAGTCTAATGTCTCTACGCATTATTAATATTGGACTATTTATTCCTAATCTGTAATTAGGTTTTGCAGCTACCTAGATTAATCCTAGATGTATAAAGTTATATCCATCTTTTATATGTTGATCTAATAATGATTGTTCCAATATATTTATTATTTTATTATTTTTTGTTCGTGGATAACTATATTCTACTATATGTATTTCATCTTGATTTGTTTACCAAAATTTATGTTGTTTATATACTTCACATTTTTTCACTATGGGTATTGATCAATTATGAAGGGTATTTTCTATTTCTGTTATTGTAACATCCCAAATTCATATATAATATTAATTTCAAAGTTTACTTTTTATCATAGGATGTGGGTGAATGTTTGAAGGAAAGAATTAGTAAAAAAATAAAAATAAAAAATAAAAATATAAATAAATAAATAAAATAAAATAAAAATAAATAAATATGTGTGTGTGTGTAACTAATAAAAATAAGAAGAAGGGAGTGGGAAGAAGAAAAAGAGGGGGAGACATAGAAGTAAGGCGGGCTGGACGGACCAGTTGGGCTAACGGCCCAACTATGTCATGAAACGCAAAAAAAAAAAACCACAAACCTGAAGCGCCTCAGCCTCAACAAGGATCGAAGGGAGGGACCTGACCCTTCTGCGCTCAGTGTCTTAACCGTAGAGCCAGAGTGTGTTTGGTAGTAACTAAAGGCAATTGATCTAACATCCGATTTTTCAAATCAATGAAAATATTATTGTTTAAATGTAAATAAAGTAGTTAGGAAATTTATTTAGCAAATTAAGGAATATTTAAATCTAGGAAATACTTTCACAAATGAATAAAATAAATAGGGATTAAAGGGTTTAAACGCAACGTTTCAACCAATTGAGCCACCCACGTGGGCAGTAAATCAAACGCGCATTTAAAATAAAAGATAAAGGCATGTGAGAAATTAAACTGAAAAACGAAAAACGTGAAAGGGGGATGGCTGGGATTCGAACCCGTGACCCCTCAATGCGTTTTCAATGTTTAGGATTTTCGTTTTTCCATTAGACCGCTAGGTCCATCGCTGATAATTCTTCGAATTAAATTCGCTTTATCCTTTCCTTTTGAGTCATCTTCTTCAACTTTCTTCTCAAACCGCCCAAGACGAATTTCGAAAACTCTGCTAATTCCCACCCCAGCTCAGCCAATGACCGTCGTGACTCATCAAACCTACTCTAGGCCTAAAAAGAATAAAATTACCACCGTGGGCGGTGGCGGGAGGCTATAAATAGCCATAACCAGAAGCTCGAAAATGCAGAAAACGCAGAAGAAATTTCTCATTCGAAATCACTCTCTGAGCCACCAAATTACTCCCAAACAATCCCATTAGCTTCGCATTGTGTTCAGAAGCCATTTAGAAGGAAGAACCCGAAGGAACAAGCCCATAAATTCAAAGAACCAGAATCTCCATTGAAAGAAAATTCAAGCTTCGAATTAAAGTATGAGGAGTCTTCTTTCCTTCTAATTTAATTTACAAAACTCTTCTATATTATGTATACTTCGTTTCTGTTTAGTTACAAGTCCTGAAACTCCATGAATCACTAGAATCGAAGTGAAAATTGCCATTTTTAACCGAAAGAAAAACCCTTTTCATTTGGTCAGTAGAAAGACTCTAAGCCCAAATTAAACCTCAGGGTAGGTTCGTTTTCATCTTAGGAAGGATTTTGTGAAAAGGATTTAGCCTAATTCGGCCTAGAATAGAAAACCCCAAATTTGAATTTCTGGTTTCAAAATTTTGTTCAAAGGTTGAAGACGACCAAATGACCAAAATACCCTTCCTTTTTAATTTTTCTTTTAAAATTGTTTTGATTATTTCAGGTCTCAAATGACCTCAGAAAACTCTGAAAATTTACCACAAGACTAGTTAAATAAAGAGGAACAGTCCAGAGGCATTAGATTTTTTAAAATAGTTAAAATTAAAAATATTTTTTTAAAATACCCAAAATACCCTTCTTTAAAAAAACATTTATTTTTGACCCAGTTTTGAAGAAAAAACTTAAAGGCTCAACTCAGAACCTTTTCCTACAATATTTAAAATTTATAAAAAATTATCTTGGGTCAAAATTTCATTAGAAATAATAAATTATTTTTGAAAATGACCATTTTATCCTTTATATTAAAAATATTAGATTTTAATAAATAAAGTGAAAATCTGAAACTGGAAAAGTCAACAAATGGTTTAAGACATTTATTTGATAAACTATAGAAAGAAAAATTATCAAAAATAAAGATCCAATGATATTTTGTAGAAAATTCCCAAAATGCCCTTATAAAATTTTAGGGTAAATTTTCTAACCTTTGCAAAGATAATTAAATACTCTCTTTTATAATCATTTGAGAATTAGAAAATCTCCACAAATGGGATATCAAGAGAATACCAAAATTTCCAGAAATGAAAATGACCAAATTACCCCTACTCCCATTTGTACTCATTGTTTCTTATGTTGTATTCAAATCTCCGTTAAGTTTTCTAACTTCCCAAAGTAAATAAACTTGATTACCAATAGAGACCCTTTATAGGAAAACTTACTATAAAAGAAATATCCTCACATTATTAATCACCATTGTATCTATCGATAATCTTTAAAGAAAATTCTTCAATAATAGTTAAACTACCTCCCCTAGATATATATACTTCCTATTTTAGCAACTCAAATAGACGGATCAATAAGTCTTCATAAATGCAAGAGATCCCCACAGGCCAAAAACAAAACTTATAATGGCCAAGAAAGAGTCTTCGGATTAGAAGATTTCAGGGATCTAGTACCTAGAAGACTTGATTGACTAGAGTAAGGATGGAAAAATGAATCGAGAGTGAAATTAAGAATGAACGAATGCAATGGGCTGACTACAGTAGGTACCTGAGGAATGTATGCAGGTTGTGAAAGACCTTGGGGGTGTTTAGGTACCAAGTTTGTGAACTGTCAGAGTTATGGAGTCACAATGTCGGCTTGGTAACCCCGACAAAGCAGAGCATTACCAAAGTTAGTAGAGAGTATCTAAGTCTTGTACCAACTTGAGATATGTACTCCTGACTATCACCCAAAAAAATTGCAAACTAAGGAATTGATATTAGGATTGCATAAGTCCTCTGGTGAAAACGTGTAAAAGAGGCAGCAAGGGATCCCTATAGTAGATAGACTTTGACTTAGGATACAATGAGGTAAAATAATTATATGTAAGAAATGAATGCATTTATGTATATGTTGTATAATCCGGAACCCCAATATTCCATAGATAAATTTGAGAATCAAAGATTCACTCCTACACCAATCATTTCAGGAAAAGATGTCTGACGAGTTTCAACCACTATTCCATTTGTTTGTCACTCCTCTGTGTGGAAGGTGGACCAAAGATCCACTACGCTCGGAATGTGTTTGTACCAATAACTCAAGGAAACGCTCCCAGAATCAAGAGGAAGCTACGTCAACCGGAGCGCCGCCATGAAGTCTCGTCGAAACACGTCAAAAGATAGGAGGAGCCATTATTCTAAAAAATCTTGTTTGGAATATCATTTGTATTGTTTTTGCGACATTGATTCAGTAAAAGAGGTTCCCACGAAGCACAACCAAATTTGAATTCTCTCTGGTTCGAAAACGGTAAACGCAGAAGATGAACAGTAAGGGGCGGTGCGAATAACGTTTTTGAGAAGAAGGACGGGTACAGATAGCAAAAAAAAAAGAGTTCAGAAAACATTTTTTGTATCATCATTCATTTTATTCCTTTGCCCATTTTGGACAGTTTTAAGCTTGGTAAAAAGTGTAAGACAAATCTTTTCATAAAATTTGACAAAAATTTAATTTATTTTCAAA
>JAMLFT010008074.1:0-14095 GCA_026544285.1 Pachyrhizus erosus | reverse complement strand
TTTTATTATTTTTATTCTTATTTATAAAACTTTATTTGTTCCTTTACAAGACTCAATTGATTTATCATATATTAATTATTTTTAAATTAAAATATCTCTAATTAAATAAGAAAGATTTTATATTAATATATATTTTAAAAAGAAAGATAATCATTCATGATGATAAAACTTTCAAAAAAATATATAAATTTATTATTGTTAACTAAATTAATTAATTTTTTAATTTTAATAAATTAAATAATTAAATCTTATAAATAAAAATAAAATAATATTATATAATAATTATATTGATGTTCCAACTTATAATTTCATACCATTCCAATTCTTTTATCATTAGACTAAAGTTACAATAATATTAATTTTTATTTTTTTTATTTTAATTAATAAACATTAAATCAACAGTAGCAAAGTCGCAATTAATATATCTTGATTTTATCTATTTGTAGTGAAAAATTTAAAAACGCTTAAAATCCGTAAAGAGAGGAAATGCCTATGCCTATAACGCATTAATCATTGGACACAGCTTTGGACCCATGGAAATAATTCCATTCCGCAGCCTCTCAAAAAGGCAAAAACAGTCCGTCTTTCGGTACTCCTCCCTCAGACTCCTTTCTAAAAACCTAAGATCCTTAACACAAGTGCTTTTTGCAAAATTTTAGAAACATTTACTGTTCCTTTAGTAATTTTTTTTTCATATTATCCACCGTTAATTATTGAAGTTTACAAATTTCTTTATAACCACTTTGCCATAAGATTTAAACTTAAGAAAAGTATAAATATGAAATGTAACAAGTTTTTTAAAATGAATAAATCAACTATGATTGGATTAAACGGAGTGGGGAAGGGTAAGTATTTATGAAGGATCACTAAACCCCAGTGCAATAAGTGCTCATGTCCTCTCACCCACTCCACCCAATCCAACAACACCGAATGGTTCAGCAAGTTTATCAAAGGCATCCATTTTTCCAAGTAAAGAAGACAAGAGCCTATCAGGGGTGGTGCACCACCATGTGATGATGTGCTATGCAAACCAATCTTTAGCGGCTAGGCTAAGTAGCATTGTAGTGGTTGCAACAGCAGGACCATCATAGCAACCTTAGCCATAGCCCTGCACTAGCTTCAATTTCCAACAATATTTATTTAATAAATTAAAATTAAAATATGTGGATGACAACTTGTGCCATTCTAAAAGATGGAAATGCTAAAAAAGACAGCACCAAAGAGACAAGCCAGCAAAAGTCCCTGTTTGGTTTGCCACTTTTTTTGCCCTAGAAAAACCACTTGTATTGGTTGATATATATTCTTATACTTGTATATAGGTTAGAGATTGAGATTCCCGATCGGCCTCATGCTCCTTTTGGCCTAGAAAAGTAGAAGTACTTGTGAAAAGAAAAAGAAAGGTGTCGACAACTACAAACAAGCTTCACTTTCTCTTTTTTCATTAAACGAAGCAAAATATAAGAGTGGGGTTCACAGTAAAAAGGCTAAAACCGCCAAAACAAAAGTCTCCTAGTAGCTATAGCCCTAAAATATATCACCTTGTCTTCCAACTCTCACCATTGTGTTTGTGGAGATTACAACGTCACTCCCCCCTCTCACTAACTTAATTCCGAAATTCTACATTGTTAGAGGATGGCAAAAAAAATTAACCTATAATATAACAAAAGGGTAGTGTAAATGACTTGTTGTTCCTTTCACGTCCTCCTCAACCTTTCCTTCAAAGCCCAAGCAAAATGTAGTAAACTAGCGTAATAGGAAGAGCAATTAGCATCCCAAATATAACCCTGCAACAAAACAAAAATGTTAGTAGGAACACGATAATTCATTATAACCAGTTCATGTTCTAAAGATAAAGCGCCAAAGGAAATGAAGAATAGAGGAATACAAACCCAGTGCTCAGTATGTCAGGATGAACGTTATACTCCTTAGCAAACACAAAAGGGACAATCCCTTGAGGCAGAGCAGCCTGAAAAAACACACAATACACTCATTGAACAAGAGAACTATCTCCAAGTGATAAAAATCTTGAACAAACTAAAGAGCAATAATTACACATTAAAGAAAAACAAATGTTTGAGACCGCCCCTTTTACCTGTACAATAGCAATGTGCAACAGAACTCCCCTGAGCCCTACAACGATTGATGCAACCGCCATGACTGCAGGACCAGTAAGAAAACGAACGGCCATAGCAAAGGATGCAACCGAGTTTCCACATGCAATAATCTTTGGCTGCAATGCCATGAATAGCCCTACAAAACCCACCAAGGAATTCAAGTCTCAAGACCTTAACACTATAACCAACCAAGACAAAGATAAATTAATCTTTCTTGGTAAACATACCGAGACTAAACATGGCCATCCCAAGGCCAGCATCAGATAAAATTGATATTGATCGAGCAACAATTGCAGGCATAACAACATTCCACCTGTTGCACAACACAAAACATCAACACCTTTCATAAGTACAACCATTGAAACTATTATAAATTAAATATGGAATTATTGAACGCATACTTGAATGAGATCAAAGACCAAGTGAGACCAAATAGGCTGGAGTATGTGTTGGGGTTCCTAATCAGCTTTCTCCAAACCATAATCAAAATGAGTCTTGTCATAACACTTGCGGGTGGCATGGAAGTAGGTTTGGATTCACCTTGAGCTTTGGGGTGAAGCTCAGCTGTGGAACTCGAACCAAGCTTGGAAAGCACCGGCCCTTCCTTGTCCACCCCATTAGCAACGGTTCTGTTCCCGAAGCTAAACTCATCGTGACCAAACTCATCATAATCTGATCAGCAACGTGGAAAACAAAACAAAAAAAACAAACCCAATCAAAACACGGGAAAATGACAAGTCCCAAGCAAAGCATTACCATTATTGGATCCAGAAAAAACCAAATAGATGATACACAACAGGATTATTAACAGACCAAAACTATAGTAATCGAGAAAACACAACACAAGGAAAGTCCAAGTCAGTCCAACAAACCCCACTCCAACTTTAACACCAACAACAATCTAAAAGAGACAAAAAAAAAGAAAGAAACAGATGCACACTCGGAACAAAACTAGGAAAGTCACATTTCAACAAGATTACAGGTCTGTTTAGTACGGTCAAAAGAAAACAAACCTCACGTTTATTGTAGTTAATAATTTCAGACGCGATTTCTTGTTTCTTTAACGAGCTTTCCAACACCCGATTAGGAAAAAAAAATGGAAAAACAAAAGATATAATTTTTAGAAGTAAATTTTTTTCATTCTTCCAAGAAAAAAATAGTAGCACACATTATTTTTATTTTTGTTTTCCTTTTAACTAAACATATCAATCAAACAAGTGGACAGAGTTTGAATAAACACCAAAGTTTTGAAAACAAAAAGTCAAAAAGGGATAGAAAAGGAAACCTTTCTGGTGAGCCACCCCACCAACAGGAAGCTGGTCATTCCCATAATCCCCACCTTTGAACACATGGATCCCACCTTCCGACACCGGAGAAGCACTCGAACTCCACACAAACATGTGAAGATCCTTCCCTCCCCCCTCACCACCCTTCTTCTTGGCCACCGGAGAAAATATCCCCGCATTCGCAGGTCCAGGGTACCCTCCTGTACCTGCACCTGCACCCGCAGTCCCATTAACCCTCACCCCACCACTCTCCTCATCGAACCCCATCCCCCCAAAATTACTCTGCCTCGGACTCACGTTCCTCCCTCCATTAACCATCGAGTAAAAATCCGTGTGGTTAAAACTGGACCCTCTGGGCGTAGGATTCCTCGAACTCTGCAGCGAGTAAATCTCGGCATTGGTCAAATTGGAAGGCCTCGGAGTCAACGAAACCGAGTTCGGACCATGCGAGCGCCGCGAGAATATCTCAGAACGCGAGCTAGTGGATTTCCTAACCGTCACGTGAAGCTTGCCATCGTCACCAAGCTCAGCCTCAGTTTGAAGCGGTTCTTTCCCATCCAACGATATAATATCAGAATCAACCTTGAAGGAAATAATCGAGCCAGCAGTGTCAGGAAACTGCTCCACTATAAGAAGCCTCGCACCCCTATACTCGAACAAAAACAACATAAGAGTATACCAAATGATGCACTGAAGCACCACTATCTGAACCATGAGTGTTCCAGACGCGTCACCGTACATGCCCTTAAGTAATGGGATCCCCATGACCAACGTGTTGGGGAGTGTTGAGAGAGAAAAGAGAGTTATGGACCATTCCAATGATCCTCGCGAGCTTGTTCTGGACCACACGAAGAGCACAGCGAGGACTATCGCTTTTTGAACCGAGTCTGCTGCTATAAACTTGTAGTTCATAGCGTAAGGGTTGTTGGTGGAGATGAAGTGAAAGGATAAAAGTGGAACTGCGAAAAGTGCCACGAAGCGGTTTATGCCGGAGCATTGGTCCGGCGTGAAGATCTTCCACCACTTGACGGAACCGTAGGCGAGGATCATGGCCACGTAGAGTGGCACCACCGCAGTGAGAACATGGTACATGTCCAAGAAAGTTATCATTGTAAAAGTGTCTCTTTGCGAAGGTTTAAGGTTGAGAAAAGATGCAAATCACAAGTGTAGTGTAGTGTAGTGTAGTGTTGCAGTGGTGCCCGGAGATAGAAGAGAGAAGAAAAGGGTTTAGTTTATGGCATTATGATGGGAGACAAAGGAGTAAAAGCAGGGGGCTTTTGTGAAGCTTTTATAGGTCTTTTCTGTTGGTGCAAAGACAGAAAGAACCTCGTGGTGCTTATTTATTTATTTAGTATTTTTTAAGTTTTGGGTTTTGAGAGGTTTGTGTTGGGCGAATGAAAAGGGGTTTTAATGAGAGGGAAAGGAGCGGGAGCATCGCAGAAAAAGGGAAGACCCAGAATGGCTTCTAAAGATTCTCTTAGCTTTTTGCAGTTTATATGCTGTCTTCTTATGGCCCATGAGATGCAAAATACTAAATAGAAAACCAGGCAGGGGGAGAAAAAGCAAACAAAAGAAAATTCTTCTGTCCTTTCCTGGATTCATTTTATTTTTCTCTGTCGAGATGGCCAAACAAAAAGCCTTCTATGAGGTGACAAGAGACTCAACAATTCTAAAAAAAGATTATGTCTATAAAATTAAATATTTTATTACATGTTTAAGATAAGATGATAAAATAAGATTTATAAAATTTAATTATTTAGATTAAAATATATTTAAAATAAAATAGATTAGAAAGTATATAAAAACAAATCATTTTTTTATATATTAATAAAATTAAAAAATATATTTAATATTTATTATTATGATATATTTTTATTATATTTTAATATTTATTTTTTTTTAATAGAGACATAATTTTATTTTATTTTTCATATAAGATTATATTTATTTAGAATTTATTTTATATTATATTTAGTTTAAATTTATTTAAAATTTGTGTCTTGTTGTTGTTTTTTTAATTTCCTATAAATGGGAACACGTATAAAAAAATATAAAAATTTGAATGAATTAAGTGTTTTTTTTTTATAAAATTTTTTTTTGTTATTAGGTTAAAGAATTTTATAGCGTTACTGACATATCGTCATTAGAGTTATGTTTCTTTGATTATTTTTGTTATGCCAACAAGTCATGGTTAGAGTCGAATTGTCAATTATATTATTTTACTTGTTTTTAAGACGATTCTTAACTTGAATTTATACAATTTTTTTTAAAAATAGAATTATTGTTTTCATATTTGTTTTCAAAAATATCAAGTTTAGATTCTTTTAGATTAATACTCTAATTTTTTTATTTTTATTACTTATTATTGGATCAAATTTATAGTGTTAATTTTAAAATATTTGAGATATCATGTCTTAGTTTTATCTTTTTATCCATTACAAAAAATTGATGTTAGAAAGTAGTATTAATGAAAACATCATGCATCACATACAACTAATAAGGATAGCTTAATCAGCAATTTTAAGTATCAAAACCCACTACTAGACTGCTAGAGAAAGCTCTGTCACTTTAGTAATCTTAAGCCCAGATAAAATGAGTCAAACTCCAAAGAAAAAAAGTAAAGGATGAATAGTCTAGTGGGGAGTAAAATGAGGAATTTAATCCATAAAATAATGCATGTATAGTTGTAAAAAATGATTATTAAGAAATCAAAAGTATAAAACTTCATAATAAAATAATATTTAATAACATAAATTATCTTTTTAGTGTATAAATTTATTATGATTTCTGTTTTTAATTTTTGAGTTTTTTCTTGACTGGTAAATATTTCTTAAGTTTTTTTCATCTCTAAATTTAATCTTTTATTTTTTTTTGTTGTCCTTATTTTTTAATTTCTAAAAAAATAAAAATAAAGATGAAAAAAATTCAAAGAATAAAAAGTTTAAAAATTAAAAATTTAAAAAGTTTAGAGATTAAAAAAATAATTCATCATATTTAAATATGTTTTTAATCTATTAAATTTAGACTATTATAGTTTTTGATCTTTTAAATTTAAATTTATTAATTTATTCTTTTTAATTGATTTTTGTCAATTTAGATATACAATTTATAATATATTTTATCTCAAGAAAAATTAAAAAGGATATTTTTAAAAATTAAAAATTAAAAATGTAAATTTAATAAACTAAAAACAATATCGAGAGAAATAGAAATCATATCATACCTAATTAGAAACTGTAATCATATTCTCAATAATCATTACAATAAAAAAAAATTACGCTAATATTTTGATATACAAAAAATATTATATGTGTAATAATGAAATAATACTAGTCTATGTCACACTCCCATGTGTGTGTGTGGTTTATGCGAAATCCATTTGATTTTTACAATTTTATGTGTCGATTTCTGCCAAATCCATTATATGTGTGTACACATAAATAAAAAATATATATATACACATTATGCGTGTGCGATTTCTAGCACATAAATATTCGATTAGGAGAACTGCTGATTAATATGAAGAATTAATTTAATATTATACAGTCAGATGTTTATATTTTATTGGATAAAAGTTAAATAAAAAAAATGTAAAAATATATCCGATTTGGCAGAATTAGATGTGCCTTTAATACAGTTTTCTTCAGTGACATTTGTGCAACAACTTTCCTAGGATGAATCATTTTCCTTGGATTATTGGCAATAATGATTAATTAATATAATTTTTGTTATGAGTCAATATGTCCCTACAAATATGGATGAAGGACTAATTTTTCACACTGTTGAGTAATAAAAAAAATAAATTCAGACTGTTGTCATTTAGCGAAAGGTGACAGAAAAGTGAGAAAGGCCAAATCAAAAGTAGAAAACATATAAACGCATGACAAACTATTTTTCAAGCAAGACAAATGTGGGGCATGAAGTGGTAGAAAACGAAGACTCTCTAACCAGCTCTGTTCAGTTGGGAATTTCTAGTTTTCTACAAAAATAAGACAAAGTAAAATCCCATTCCCATGCAGTAACACCCAATTTTTTATATTATTATTGAAAAATAAAATAAAAGAGTGATCAGTATGTAGCTGAAGTTGTAGATTGTATGAATGTTTGTTGCGTCATGCATCCATAATTCAGACACTTCAAAAATATAAAATATCATACTACTTTTGTTTTTAAATTTAAGATTCTTTTCTTAAATTTATTTATCTATTTTTATATTATTTTTTTTAAGTTATTTATTGTATTAATTATTTTTTATTAAAATATTTTTAATTATTTTATAATAAATATTATAAATTAATAAAATAACTTCATTCTCTCTCTTAAAAGAATCGGAGAAAATAACTATCATATGTTAATTAATTAAGTTAAAAATATAAATTGTTAATAAATTTAATATTATTTAAATAAATAAATAAATTTTAAAAAAAAGTATAAATTAATTAAAAAATATATATTAAAAAACAAAGATAATACTTTATAAGATAATTAGTACACCAGTCGACCGCAGGTGTGATAAACGTCCATCGAACGAACGACAATGGTTTAACTAGTCTGAGTCTACAACCAATCCCTTGCACTGTGTTGTCACATTTTAGAAAAAACCATTTTTAAAACAACTTAAACTAAATTCACATTAAACAAATAATATTTTATAAAATTGGTCAATGTAAAACAACTGCTACTCAACTTTGAACTCACTCAGTCATGAATTCTGGAAAGAAAGGTCCATTGAATACAAATTAATGTCTTTTGTGACGCACACTGAATAAGTCAGTCTTTCTAGTTTAATTTCCTGAAACCTTCCTAGTCAAAAGCTCCCCAGTCCTCATGCTGATTATTATTTTTCCAAAATAAACCTTCTCCTATTTTTTGGATAAGAATTTATTAACCTACATTCATTGAATCTTTTAGAAGTCTTAGTTTCAACTTTTTTTAAAAATACATTCAATAGTCTAACTTACTAAAACAATAAGTACCAAATCCCTTCTAAACATTTCTATGCAGTAATTAATGTAAGCATAACAAGGCCATAACTTAAGGAATATATACCATGCCAAAATGAACGCAAAATTTAGATATAATATAATGGATATTATTAATATATATTGTTTTTAATTAAAATCAACATTTTATTTTGATAATCACTGCTTTTATTACAATAACTAAACTTGATAGTCATTATTGAGATAAAATGTCAATTTTATTTGAAAAATATTATTAACTATACTTGTAACGTGTTATGTTTAACGTTGTGTAACACTAAATCCAACTTTAATAAATGGAGTCAAGATTAAAAGTAAATTAAAACCATGATAAGAAGTTACAAGTCATTATATTTATGTAGCAAGTCCAATGTCAAAGTATTTAGGAAGAGTTCATCTTTTTATTTGGACTGAGAGCAAAAGAAAATTTTGCTTTGTTGCTTTTTATGCGAACGATATTCTCACTCATTCATGTGAAGCCAAACCTTATCTCATCACAACGATGACTAAATCAGATTACCAAAAAAAAATGATGACTAGACCATTGCTTCAACCATTACCTTAATTACTGTCTTTCTCTACTTTCAACCTACACCAAATAGTATTAAAAGTGTCGTAACCAACCTACATCTATTTGATAATGATGAAGTTATTGATTCTGAAGATTTTATTTTATTTTTCTTTTAAAGTTTGGATATAGGCAGCGGAATATAATATTATGTCACTCGTTAAGTTATTTAATGAGATCTCAAAATCTTAAAAATGTTTGAAAAATGAGAGAAAAGTACTTATAGATCCTACAAGTGAGATATTTAATATTCCATACATTATATAAGGATTGCTGAAAGCTAAATTGATTTTATACAAGAAGGTTCACATCAGAAGCTATTTATCTTGTAATAGGATTGATGGAAAGATATTAAAGTGAAAACAAAGAGTCTTCGCATATAATTTTTATTTACTTAGAAAAAGTATGATCATATGTTAGAAAAAGTTTCATGAAAGACTTTAAAAAAGAAAGGTAATCGCATGGGTTGTACTTGGATTACACATTAACATGTTTGATGTGTCACTACTGATATAAACTTAAAAAAGACTAAAGAATTTTTTATAAGAATATATTTGTATCAAGGTTTAACCTTTAGTCTTTTTTAATTTAAGTTTTACTCGCTAGGAACACATAAAATATTATTATTAAATGCATGTTATTTGTGATTGATATAATTTTGTTTGAATAATTAGAAAAAAAAAAGTTAATTATAAAACTTGAGTCATTGAGAAACTTGGAAATCAAATTATTTTCCCATGGATAAAATAAAGATAAAGTATTTATTGTTAGTTAACTAAGAAGCAAGAGGAAAATGTTTTGAAAGTAAAAATGAGAGATATCATATGACTTGTTTCTAATTTTAAGTATATGAAATTAATAGTATAAAACAATGGAAAATCAATGATAATGTTGGACATAAAATATATAAGTTGGATAATTAAAATAGAAAAAGACATTTAGAATTATTTGTTATTGCAATATGTCAACCAAGCTTTGGAATTTTTTTATCATATTGTTATACAACCAACTCTACTTTATAATAATAAATATTAGACTTTAAAAAAATAAAAGAAAAAAAGGTAAAAATAGTATAAATAAGAATAATAAAAAGAAAAGGTAGAATAATGTTATCTCCATTTTTAAATATAATTTTTTAAACTAATTTATATCTTTTAAAAGAGTTATTTGATTTATTCAATAACATTAACTTTATTAATAATTTGTATTATTTATTTAAAAATATCCTTAAAATTATTGAAACTCATTATCTTACTCTTTCAACTTAATTATTTTTCACCTAATTTATTAATATGTATCAATCATCTTCTTTAATCCTCATAAGAGAGTAAATAAATTTATCTAATAAATTTATAAAATTTATTATAAAATAATTAAGATATTTTTAGTCAAAAAATAATTAATACAATAAATAACTTAAAAATAATCTTATAAAAAGAGTCAAACAAATTTAAAAACAGAATCGGATACTTAGATATGAATGTAATATGAATGAGAATCTTATAGTGAATATGTAATTATAAAAGAACATAAAATATAAAATGATTACATATAAAGAGATATGAATGTGATATCTATTAAAAAAAATATGATAATAAATTAATTAAAAGATTTTTGATATATGAAAAAAAATTATCAAAAATATAGTTGAATAAAATAAACACATAAACTTTAATATTAAAAAAGATAAAAAAAATAAGAGGGACATTAAAAAAAAATTATTAACAAAAATCTTATAATGAATATTATTTTTAAGAGTTTAATTTTTAATTGAGTATAATGGTCATATTATACATATAGCCTACCTTATTTAATAAGATAGTGCTAGTGTTGTTGTTTTAAAAACAAATGAATGCGATTGTGGAAAAAAAAATCTATTTATATTCTTTTATCATGAAAATAATGATAAGTCATAAATAATTTAAAAAAATTAAAGAGTTAACTAATTATAAATAGAATTTTTTTTAACGTGGTAATAAATGCATGTCACACACAATAAATAAAATTTAATTTAATGTATTGTGTAAAAGATTTTTATACTAATATAAAGTATAGATTTAAGAATATTATTGTTATAATCATTTTAAGATTTTTATTTAAAAAATAATCTAATTGATTAATAATTTAAAATTTTTATATAATTATTATTATATAATATTATTTTTTAAATAAAAAATTAAATAATTAGATCTAAGATGACACATCCAATCATACATATATTTAAATAACTTTTTAATATATAAAGATGATGTAAACTTTACATTTATGTTAAATAATCGGTAAAAAAAAAGGTTAATTAAAATAATTTAATTATCTACTAGTTATATTTATATTTTAAAAATTCAATTTAATTAATAATGAAGTAATCATTTTAGGAAATATTTCAATAAAGTCAATCAGAATCAGAAAAGGTATCATAATAAAATTTAAATGCAAGTACATGTAGACTTAGGCTTTGGACCCCACGTACTATGACAAAAAATAATTGCAATTATTCAATGTGTAAATACAATTTTTGTATTCAACTTGAAAAACAACTCGTGTAGATTGATAGTTTAGACTTAAAACTCAAACATATAAAGATGTTAATTAATTCCATACTTAAATAAATAAATAAAAAAAACAAAATGCTAGTCACACTTGATATTAGAATGCAAGCATCGCACCAATGCCATTTATCAAATTAGGCATCGCACAAATGGCATGTTTTCATACCAAAAATGTTAATGTCGTGATAGTTATTCCCTGAAATCAATATATATATATATACAAAGGTATTCAGAATCCACGACCAAAGAGCTGTATTATAAAGTAAACTAACTCCTTTCAATAGCAATCAAACTTCAAATGAATAAAAATGCAATAAGAAGATGTGAGAAAAAGAAAACCCAAGGCACAAAGCACTGAGATGAAATGCAGATTGGAAACCATGAGGATGCAACATCAAGCAAGCTAAGGTCTATGACAGTGAATCACACATGACAGTCATCAGATGCAATAATAACAATAGCAATCAAAACCAAACCATGATACCCATAGCCAGAAACCAAATAAAACAAGCCAATATAAAAAGGAATAAAATTTTATTAATTACTAATTATCATTATAATAAGATAATCTTATTAATTACTTATCAACCTAATCAACTATATTGATAGAATAAATAGTAAGATACCTGTGTAATTTCACAAGTTGTGTTAATTTTCGCGCATGTTTTTAAATAAGTTAAGTATACTAAAAGGTTGATATATATTAAACACAAAAATGCAATGCATACCCATATTAACATTAAGTTATATTATGATCAGTTAATTTAATAAAGCTTCTTAATTATTTTTTATATTATTTAACTAAAAATTATTTTTTATATTTCCTTAAATTTATACTATTTTATTCTTTTAATGTAATATGCACTTATATTAAAAATATTATTTTTTAGTGAATAAGTATTGTTAAAAAATTTTATTTAAATATTTATGTGAAATATTAATAAATAATAATATTGTTAAAATAATTAGATATTCACAATAGAATATGTTTTAAATAATATTAACTGTAAACTTTTGCACAGTTAACATGTGTAATATATAAATACAAGGTATTTGTAATATACAAATATAAATTATTTAGAGTTAAGACATGTAAATAAAATATAAAAAATAGAAAATTATTAAGCATAGAAAAAAGAAATACGTATAGGCCATTCAACTAAAAGAAGAATTGATGGCTAGAATTGGAAGAATAAAGACATAATTTTTTTGCCATGTGACACCTGAGGGAATATTTTTATTGGTATGTAATAGATGTACTAGATAATAAATGTAGATAAGAAAGAAGTGAAAAAAAATATCTCTTTACTTATTTGAGCGAGAAAAAAAATAGAAAAAATATTATATAAAAAATTCTCTGTAATAATAAAAAGAGAATTTGAAATAAAAATTTACTTTATTTTTTCTTAATATTTTTTTTGTTATTATTTTCTGTTTTAATTTTTATATATATAGAAAAACAAGAATAAAATTTCCCTCTATTGGCCAACTTTTTTTATGGTGTGATAGTTTGGATAAGTATTTTCAATTAATTTTCTCGTTTTTTCTTTTTTTTCTGATGTAATTAATTAGATGATGTTGCATTATTAGACTCAATTTGTTCTTTTTTTTTACATATTTCATTCGAATTGGGTCATCTCAAGTTTAAATGGACATGTTCCTTTATAGAAATTTTATTTACACTCTTTTTTTTCACACCTCTTCTATTTAAACATTTTGTAAACACTTTTCAGTATAGATACTAAAAACTAAGATAAATAAATAATTAATATAATTAATGATATGATATAAAAGAGAAATAAAGATAATTGAGGAGTGTGAATTAAGTATTTGAATTGTTTAAGTCAAGAGAAAACGAAGAGTAGTAAAAATAAATTATAAGTTTTGATCTTATTATTTAAAATTTAAATTTTAAAACTATTGAAAATTTTATAAAACTGTTTATTTTACGTTTTGAGAACTTATTTTTAAACACATCTAGAACAACTGGAAATAAATACTTGAAATAATGTCAAGATCTTAATATTTTAAAATCTTATTTATGTCAAAACTTGGTTCCAAGTTGAATTTCCTGAAATGTGTTTTATCTGTGAATTTTTTTGTGTGTGTTCTTTCTTTGGTCAATAACCAAGAGAAACTTGTTATTTTTTTTGTTAGTGTTTGAAAAAATGAACATGGGTGAACACTTTTTTATGTATGATGGATTCAATTTTTAATTAGTAGTGGGAGGAGTATGCAGTAACTCGATATTTGTCAAGAGTGGTGGTACTTACAAATACTTTGATGTCCTTCTGTCAGAAACTAAGGAATATCAGCAAAAATGAACATTAGACAACAAACGCCATATATACATTAGTAAGTGCAAAAAATACTATCTATAGTTATTGTAAAAATCAGGTCACATGAAAAGGCAAATACTATAAATATAGGATGTGACTAGTCAATGTTAATCAGTTATTTAAAGTTGTTCACATGATAATACACTGCTTGTGATATTTCATTTATGAAAACATCATATATAATCATTTTTTTATAAATAAAAGATCAAAATATGACAATTTTTAATAAATAATAAAGACTATATATCCAACATAAT
>JAMLFT010008073.1:0-14095 GCA_026544285.1 Pachyrhizus erosus | reverse complement strand
AATAAAATAAATTAAAATTAAATTAAATTTAATAAAAAATTTATTTATTTTCATCTATATTAAATGAATTTTATTGTTCTACGTAAAAAATAAAAAAAAAGAACAACGGCAATTATATGTGCTGGAGGAAACATTTGTTAATACTTGGGAAAAACAAAAATACTAATCAATGTATGATGTATCTAAACAAAAGATAATATTATTTTCACAAATTTACAAATATAAATACCAATCCCGGATTACAATAATAAAGAGCCTAAAGGGCATTCCTAATCCAATAAAGACGTTTGACTATTGGCAGTTTTTTCAAGTAATCTTCAGGACAGCATAATTTACAAAAGGTAAAATCCAGAGCTACACCAATGATGAAATACATGCAAGAAGCTAAGGAATGGACTTGTGTGTATGTTCATGTCATTCACTCTTCATAGCCATCTTGACAAGTTCCTCGTTACTTTATTACCACTTAGTACACAAAGCAAACAACAGATCTCTGAGTGCATGTTTATGATAGATATGCTGGTAGTTGTTTAAGATAGTGGTCTCCAAAGAAAGAAACATCACTACGCACAATAATCCATGGGGGAGCATACAATATACGAGCATTCTCAACGGCAAAACCATTAAGAATTGGCAGTGGAACTCCCCTCATTAACTGCGAGTTCAGGTATGGTATGAGGACGGTTTTGAGGACGGCTGATGTCACTGACTGTAAATGTTTACACGGTGAACGAGTAAGATTCATAATAATAGCCTGGATATACAATAACTAAGGTTTAACAATCTTACAATCATATATCTCAAATTAGAAATTGGAGTGGTTTATATGTGCACATGAGATGAAATTACATATGTGCTAAACCATGTGCAAAATTTTGATATATGAATGAATCAGTAAAGTGAAGTATGAAAGGCTAAAGGTTGTAAATAAGTTGAAAAGTTCTTGATAGTTAGTGAATGTGTTATCTGATATTGAAATGTAGCCAGTAAAAAAAATACTGCATGTCTACTCCTAAGAAATTATTAGACAGTTTTGAATTATTATTGTTTCAATTAATCTCTATATGACACATAATTAAGTACTATTAATTTTTTTTTGCAAAATATAAAATTTGAATGCATGTTACATAAAAATTAGTTAGAATAATGGACAAGGACTAAGTGGTAGTCCAGGATCAATTAATAATTTCTCCCACCCCTCCCGTGAGTTCTTTCCCTCAAATTATTGTAGTGTTGTCTTGTCATATTTTGGACATAGACCAAAACACAAACCTGACACCTTGAATATAACATATATGCTTAACCAATATGGTCGGCAGGCAAGTCACTTTCTCATGTCACATGACAATAAATCAAGTTGGTATACCACTGAGGTCTCTCTAATTGCAACAGAAACACCCATGGGTTGATTTGCTATCCTAGAATAGTCCCTCAAAAAGAAGGAATTATTTGGTCCTTTTACTGTTAAATTTCATCCAATTAGCAGTTAAAGTTGTTTGAACACATAAAAAAACCACTAAAAGCACTATTGTCTATTGAATAAAGTAGATTGCATAATTTTTAATCCTATGAAAAAGGGGTGAAAAGATCAAGAAGGACATTGGAGAACATTGTTAAAAGAGATCTCGTGAAGAATACTATCTTCGAAGATTTAGTCTTTAATTGAGTTGAATGGTGTGTGTAATCCATATTACCGACTAGTGGGAAAAGGTTTTTGTTGTCCAATTTCATATCAAAATACAAAGCAGCAAGCTGAAAAGATGAATACATTTATTCCAATTTACCTGAATCAGATTCATATGCAGTTTCCCTATTTTACTCCATTTCAAGTATGTGGAAAACTTTCTCAATTTAAGCCAACCAACAAGATTGTTTCCTACGATATCCACAGCACAAGAGGCGCTAAAATCCTGTACCAATAATCAGGATAAATGGAAATGCTAGATAAGATAATGATCACGGATCATGGCTACGTCTTTAACTCTACAAAAGAAAGAACTTCTAATAAATAGAATCATAGGCGTGCAGAGACAAAAAAAAAGAACGCAACTCAGAAAATTTAGTCAGAAGATAAGTACAAGGTTATATGTGTGTTTGATAATATGATGACAAAAAATGTGGAAAGCTTGAATTTCATATAGCTTAGTCAGAATGTAGAAGCAGTATATTATGAGGGATGGCTACTTAAACAGTGTAAGCTTCATAAAATATTAAGCTATCCACTTAAGTATAGACTTCATTTAAGCATACCACCGAGATGCATGCTACAGGTATGACTTCGCCAGCCTCCAGAACATCGATTATTATATCCATGAAAATGTTGACACCGACATCTTTGTTTGTCACTTGTATATCCGGTGGAGAAGATAAAGAGATATTAAGATTCATGTCATCGTTTGGATATTTCTTGTATAATTGAGGAATAAGGAATCTCCACTCAGCAGTGTTCAAAAGTGCCTGATCAGGTAGTTCATCAACAATCCATTGCATACTATCTGCCTGAGCACAAGAACAACATAAACTATCAAAACTATATTTCAGTTTATAACAACATAAAAGTATCCAACGTCAAAGCTTGAAGTGCAAAATATTAATTGGAGTCACCCAATTAATACATAAAGCCTAATCAGCATGAGCACCACTCTTTTTCTTATAAAGGATTCAATTCTACTGATGTTGTGGTGAAGCTCAGCAATACAAGGTCTATTTGATGTCAGTAAAGTAATCCTTTTATTCCAAATTCAAAGCAATTCCAAGCACCCAACCAAAGGTTCTATGACCAATCTTCATTGTTAAAGAACTCAGTCCACTAAAACGTATGAATAAATGATGCAAGAAAGCATGCAAACTGTGGAACAACAAAGAAATTGTGTCTTCTGCAGTGTCTAGATACTGCCGTCATAGCCTAATGAGACAAGCAAATGTATAATGATTCACGAGAAATATTAGGGTGGAAGACATGCAACAAGTAATAAGATGCTATTATACATCATGGATATAGCTTAAAGTGAAAAGCAGAAGGGGGGAAAGGGAAAACTCCATTGATTGGACCAAGCTATGAAAAAAGAAGAATTTCAGAAACTTACAGTAAAGTAAACCAAGGAACCGGATTTGAAAACATTTTCGTGTAATGAAATTGTTATCATCTGTGGTGAACTGTCACCATTGGAAACAGAAAGGTCTAATCCTCTGTGGTAAGCTTGAGGTACCAAAACTTCACTTCTCCCTCTGAATAAACCATTAATTTCTAATTCAATAGCAGAATCACTCAGGATGGGATTGTCCACGAAAGAAACATTTAGAGCAGCAGTTTCATCTAATGGGATTGTCTTAGGAAGAAATTGCAATAAAAGGCCAAGAGTTGATATCCCCTCATTTATTTTCTTAGAAATTGCCTCTTCAACTGCAGATGCTATATTTCCTGCAAAAGCATCAACTAGCCTGCAATAAAGTAGAAATTGTTGGCATAATATCATCAAATATTAAATATACAAGAGCCTAGAGCAAGCCATGTTTGTTTCTTTAAAAGAGACGTCAATACACATCAGAAATGGAGCTTTATATTCCCCAGAAAAGGTTTTGTTGCAGAAGATAATGGAAACACTTATCTGCCCTCCCAGTTTCATGTCCAACACAAAAGATTAAAGTACTAAGAGTAAAATTGAAACATAGCTCTGGGATTATGGTTGTTTGCCAAAGGCCTCCCCATGGAATTGTGAAACTTTAATCAGGAATAAAAGAACATAATTCTCTATGATAGAGCACGTGTTAGAGATCCTAATTACCAAAAATCATGGATTAAGAAGGTTTCTTACACTTGGTAAAGCCAAGCTGCTCCACCGTGCAACTTTATAGATAAATCTCTAACATGACATCCAGAATCCAGGAGAATCAGCTCAAGAGTTCCTGCTTGGTTCCTTAAATTCACAGTAAGTCCCACTTGCAAATCTTTAACCTTCCAACATAGGACAAACAACAAATGAGGGATATAATTAACTAATCAGGTACAAAAAAAATTATTTGCACAAAAAGTACATTACTCCCACAGGGTTTTTGGCTATCAAATACTGAAATACATTCCCTAGTTTCATTATGTCTTTTATTGTCTATCTCAAGACCGCATCTTTTTCTTTCTTTTTTAATATCTCCACTCCCTAGTTTCAATTATACTGAATTGGTTATGCTTTAACAAGTTGGTCTTACTCCAATTGCAAGAAGCTGAAAATGCAAATTCAAACACAATCTCTATGGCTTCCGTAGTACAACCCGGCTAACCAATTTTTATCAAAATAACCAACTTCAGGAAAACATTTATTATTTAGTTAAAGTACAAGCTTTCTTAATTAAAGCACAATGCAACAAAGCAAATTATAAGCCATCAAAACAAAACAGTGCAACTTTAGAAAAAAGATAAAGTTTAACTTCTCTATACAGTATAAAACATTTTATATAATCAACTAATCAGAAATCATGATATCTATGATTTTTAAAGTAGTTATGTAAAAGTTAACAAATTTATAATATATGTTAATATGTTTATACCGTGAGTGTCAAGACTATTTACTCGAAGATAAAAAGGTATAGTATGCAGTATACAATAAAAGTGAGTAATATTCTAGAATCATACCTTTACAGTCGCGGTTCCACTGTCCGAAATTCCAATTGGGACTAACCAACTGCTAACAGAGTACCTCCACTTCAAACTCAAGTCGGCAGTGGCACCTGAAACGACAAGAGCAATGCCTGTCTCCCCTGTATTTACAGATGAAGAATTAACTTGGATATCATTGATAGTGATGTCAGAGAGAACCACTTTGGCTTTTCCAACAAGTGGAACTTGGACAGTCTTCTCAATCTGTGGCAGCTGAGACAGAACAATAGAGGCAACAGCTTGGTCTATCAGAATATCCTTGGCAAAATCAAGGCCCTTATCAGATATGATCACAGAGATGAAACCCTCTTCATGGTGTTGGAGATCACCACTTGTGGATGACGAAAGGAACAGAAGGGCTAGAATAAAAAAACAAATTGAGGGTGCCATTGAATTTTGGAGGTGGAGTGTTGTTCTTGTGAGGGATCAAACCAATATCTTTATGCAGCCCAAGTTATTGAATCTTGAGAAAACAAGTTTTGACTAGAGCATGGTTAATTCTTCGTGTTTATCTGGTGAAAGATGAAAACTTAAACACACCCATATGATGAAATACCAAGGGAGAGAGTTATAAGTTTTCTTACTGTTTTATCTGTGGAATAATAAATTATATCGTATTGGATTGAAGCTGAGTTTTTGCAAACAACGCCATAAACAGCAACAGTGAATGGAGATGGATTTTTGTTCAAAAATCATTATTAAATTGACATGGACCTGGCATAGTAGTGATCATTGATTAATATAATGACGTGAGCTCGACACCCACGCGACCTATATGTTTACGCTTCGGTATATTCCGATTTCTAACTTTTGAAAATGCATCATTTCACAATATTCCCATTCTTGAACCTTTGTGGTTAACTTTACTCTTGTACAAGTACAACCCATCTAAGTAAAAATTGTTTTATTTCATTGAACTGTCACAATTAAATTTGTCGAGAGTGAAAATCCTCAACTTTCAACTTTTTGGTTTTATGCCAACGTAATAAAAAAAAAATTAAACGTGAGATAGTAGTTGAAAAATGAACATACAGATGCACCTCATCCTTATTCACGCCAACAACAACAAAGAGCGCCCCATATAGAGGGGCATGATTATTTCTTTTTTGAAATATTACTCAACTTATCACACTTTTATAATTCATATTCCCAACGTAATCTAATGAAAAATAACGTGTTTAGAAACACGTTGAGGTCAAAAATCACAGTTCATATTTGGAAACTATAACTAATACTTCAAATCACATACGAGATGTGAAAAGTTACATTCCAAATGTGAAATCAAACACATCAAAATTTAAACTTTCTTGCATGACTGAACTGGGATATAAATCAACATTTAGTTAAGTTGGCTTTCTTAGTCGTAAGCTTTGCCTTCTAGCTCCTCTCACCTTGTCTGCTTAGGCTTCAAGCATCTAACACTTCAGCAATTAGAAAGGTCAATAAAGCATTGCTTCCCACGGATGTGCAGCCTCAAACAAAAGGAGATCTAGGGCATTCAATAGATATTTTCTGATTGGGTCATTGTGCTCCAAAATACTAGTACTTTTATTTCTTGGACCCAAAAGAAAAAGGATATTTTTATTTCTTATTTTTAATTATAATTGAAGTTGTATTTTTCACTTAAAGCTCATCGTTAACACAAAAAAAATAAAAAAAGAGCGATTTTGGTTTTGCCAATTTCCTTTCTAACCGTTATATTCTCCAATGAGACATTCTTTGTAATACATATACTGATTTAAATACATTCTTCTGACACAAATATCATGATTTCATTATTCCAATAAATTTTAACTAGCTGCAGAGTTAAAAGTTATTAGAAATAATGCAATCCCGAGTAGAATTTATAAAATAGGGAGAGAAACAATTCCGATAAATTTCAAAATAAGTGCTTTCATTAGAAAAAGAATTCTTTTCTTTGACAATTGAACCTTCAAATTCAAATTCAGACAAGGCAATAATAATATTTCAGTACCAACCACCAGGTGTAAAATTTGAGCAATAATACATTTACACATACTACTTAAATTGATGGTAATAAAACTTTATGGCCCAAACTTGATAATCAAAACTCAACCAGTGGGTTTTTTCCACAGATTATATATTTGGAAAGTTATTTCCCAACATTCCCTGATTCAATTCAATCCTTCCTAATCAAGTTTTCATATATGCAAACGTCATTTTCCCTCTAAACCCTCTGTCCATCACAGCTTTTGAATGAACAAAGGTAATAACAATATATTGCAAATCACATACAAATTCACAATACTTCTATGATACTAAAGATGGGTGAAGCAGACGGATGGGATGCAGAACTCCTGCCTCCTGAACTGATTTGTCCTTCACTGTTTCCTCCCGAGTCAGACATCATCATCTCCTTGATTTGAGCATGTAGATTATAGAAACAAAGAAATCCACTTCATAGAAAGTAATCTGGTGCTGGTTTCTTGGCAGGTGTCCCTCTTGATTCCTACATTCCATTCAAATTTGGAAACTTGAAAATCAATTGACAAATTTAACACAATTAAATTTCCACGAGATGATATGTTAGCAAAGAACATGGAGCACCAATTGTTTGCTTAAACATGCAAAGATAGTGCAATCCAAAAGAAAACAAACTCTTATGTAAACAAAGTAGGATAAAACACTCGTTCTTATAGAGTACTGAACCCAACCCAAGATCTTATGAAAAGCACAGTCTCAACCATATGAATCAATGAATTTGACAATAGAGGGATTGAAGCTCCCTTGCTACTATTTGAGAAAATCAGTATAGCTCACTCTGCATAGAGAATTCATAATGGCGACAAATATCAGGTGCTTTTGCCTACAAACCTGTGGAGCAGCTTCAAACACCCTGAATTGCTTATTAAGATTTCCATCCAACTCCAGAATTGCAGCTACATTACCACATCTATGACAAAGATGAAAAATGTCTTACTAACAACATCAGAACACAAATAAGAAAAAACATTTTAATAGATTAGCTACCTGTAGCAATAATTTGGAGCTGACCAGACAGTAACTATCTGGTTATTGAACATCCATTTATATCCTTCCATTACTAACTGATGTGCACGACATATATAGTCAATGTTATTCGAGTGGTTAAAGGAAGTAACAATACTGCCACCAAATAAGTAACCAGCACCACGGGGACTAAGACCCCATCCATCCACAATATCTTCAGGATCTGACCATAGGAGGTCACACATGGCACCATCATGAGGTACTTCTTGCTTCCGATCAATAATTCGTATCTAGATATCAACAATAAACAATATTAAAAAAATATTGCTAGTAAACAATCATAAACAGAGACAAACAAATTAGGGTAAAATTTCTAACCAGGTCCAGTGTTAAACTGGCAGGAGAAAGACCACCATGAACACTGAAAATCTTGTTTTCAATTAGAGCCGACAAGCTGCAATTTGTTGTTATTGACATAGGAAACTATTAGTGAAAGAGGCAAGCTACACCAATTAAATCTGTAAATGCAGTTAGGCTGTCTTATAAGTAACTTGACACAAGAATGTTTCCATTTATACCTCTTATCTCTTAATTTTTGCTTATTTCTATGTGTGAGAAACACTTGCAATTCGAAACTTATTTCAACACTCTGAAGTCTGAAGGTTACTAAAATAGAGATTCTATCTACGATCAAGAGGGGATGAAAGATCATAAACCACATGATCGTACACGGATCAAAAGATCCTACCAAAAATATAAAAGTACATTTTATCATAAAAAGTATGATAATGTAATTAATTAATATGTGTAATAATACCAAAAGACTTACATAAGAATTCAGATATTTATTTTGTAGTTATCATTTATTAATAATGCATCTTTTTTATAATGATTTCAAACGGGGGTGGGGGAGCAGAAAGTTTACTGGACTTAGAAGCCAGTCCAAAGATTAAAGACTTATTTTAAATGAAGGCCCAAATCAAGCCCAATTCACAACTTTTAGATGCCAAAAAATTAGGAATGGGGAAGAAGATCAGATCAAATCAGAAATGCTCGAAAGAGTAGCGGAGAAAAGAACCATTCAACACTGAACCGCTGGCCACTACAAAGAGCAGAACAGAGAAACACTCCAACCCAAGTCAAAATGGGTGCAAACAAGAAAAGAGAGACCGAAAAGAAGCATGGTTACCAAGGTCAAACACAAATAGAGAAAACGGAAAATTCTCAGTTTCAGGTAAGCCAAGCCAGAACGAGCTTGAAATAGTGAATAGATGGCAACGACAAGTTCAAATAGAGGGAGATGTCTTGATTGGAGTGTCACGTGAAGAAAAAGGGAAAATGATTAGGACAAAATTATAATTTTTTTCCCCGCCAGTTCATAAAACCTAACCCAGTTAACCCACGATTTCATGAGCTGAGGATAGATCACTCCACAATCTCATGAGCTAGCACCATAATCCTACTCTCCTACAATTCTATATCTCATCGAGCACAGAATAGCCACAAAACTCAGATCATATGATCCTACAGGTAAGATTGACAACACTGCTCTCTTTATTATTGGATTAGACCCCGTTATAACATATGGAATTTACCTAATAATGAAAAGAGTATTAAATAATTGATAGCATTTCCAGTCTGAATATTTATTAGACAATGGCTGTCAAACTAAACAATCAATGGATCTTAAAAGCACCCACTCAAACTTCTTTCCCTTTTAAAATACATGAAGACAGATCATATAAAGCATCCTGCTTATTTTAACCCAGCTCACCCCTCTTAAAATAGAAAGGTAATGTTTGCATTCTGTAAGTAATTTCAAGCATGAATTAGATGGTTGACAGAATAATAAAGAAAAATAGTCCAGAAGAAGTTTCCCAAACAAATAACTTCAATTTTGCATAAAGATCATCAAATAAAGAATTTTTCTTTCTACAAAATAATTCCAAAGAAAAACAAAACAGGAAGTCCCTGTTCCCATAAAACAAACAGACGCTACAAGTAACAAACAAGAGAGAGGAATTAACAATGGCAAGGCATGGAAAACACAATTTGCAGTGAGAAAACCATTTCAGGATTTTTATAGCAAATCAAGAAACTCTGGAGGAGAAGTAGGTCCTAATGCAAGACTCAAATCAAGTAATGTTTGTATTAATATCTCGTTCTGCTTTATGTCACCCACAGAAACTTATGTATAAAATCTGGTGATCTATCAGATATTAGCAAACCTTAAGTAGTCGAATATATCGGTACAATATCTCCAGACATTAACTGAACCATATTTTCGAAGGCACTCATCATAGAATCCATATACCTGTCAAGTGATGGATATTGAATAATTAATCTGGAGTCATAAAATGTTAGGAAAAATTTAGCGTTCTGCCACTTAGGATTTATTTCTTTCTTCCACTTTAGCTGATAGACAAACCTGAGTGATCTGACGGCTTTCATGGTTTCCCCTAATGAGTGTTATCCGATCTGGATACCTCACCTGATTGTATGTCATTAATTAGTTACAACAATAACAAACAAAATGAAAGAAGCATCACTAGGAGCACAAATCAACATCTAACAGAACCTAGTTGTCAAAGTCAAAAAAACCTTAATCTTTTGTTTTTCTTCTTTATTTCTTTTTAAAAAATGATAAGAAATAGAGTTTCATCGAGAGCCAAAGTAGAAAGAAATTGAGGACCATGCATCCTCTTAGAAAATAAATTAAAGAAAACAGCATAGACAACAGAACATAAGCTCAAAAGCAAAGAGTAGCCCTTCATATTATTGAAAAAGGAGTCCCTTGAGCAAGCAACGAGGGTGCAAATAAAATCCTGTCTGACAAGAGAGTGAAAGGACAAAACTGCCGAGTAAATTTTAGTCTATTTCAATGCACCAAGGAACAGCCAAAAAGAACAAATTTCAAAAAAAAAAAATTCTCCTTTTTACTGACAAAACCTTAGTGCCGGACCAGATTAATAAGACATCAAAAATAACGAAGCATCCTTATATTACTCACTCAGTAGCACAGCGTGTTCCCAAAAGAGAAAAAGATTAACAAGTTAACTCAAAGACAATATATGCAGTGACCACGAAGGCCGTGGCTGGGAGACTAACAACATTTGTGTGATAATCATAGAACAAACAGACTGGCACCTTTTTTAAATTGTTGCAAGGAGGCCAAAACAGATCTAAAAAAGCATAAAATGAACACATAAACCACACAAGATGCTTCTAAGTTGCAATTATAGATTATCACCTTAAGAGCGAGCAGAAGCAGAAACGTTTCAACAGAGTAAAATCCTCTATCAACAAAATCCCCCAGGAACAAATAGTTAGTTTTGGGGCAATCCCCTCCTACTTTGAAAAGCTCCTTCATGTCATAAAACTGACCGTGAATATCACCACATATCTAGAAGAAGAAAAAACAAATAAGTTGAAGAGAACAAAAAGCAGAAGCAGGATCGTAAAGAAAGAAGAATGAAGGAAGCAGTGTATGAACAGAAAAGAATGAATTTAGAGAATAGGTCAAGATAAAAAAAAAAAAAAAAAAAAAAAAAAAAAAAAAAGGTAAAATCGAGATGAAAGAATGAGACTTATAAGAAGCCCTAGTTATGAAGTAAAATATATAAAGGTGAAATGGAGTGACTAACGGTGACAGGAGCGTCGACCCTTTGAACGTTACTCTCTTCGACGAGGATTTCCATCGCTTTGAGGCAAAGAGCCTTCACTTCAGACTCTTTCAGAGGCTCACACCTCTTCAACTGCTCTATTTGCCGGTCCAGGTCAGATGACATCTCTCTTTTCTTCTCTTCTCTTCTCTTCTCTTCTCTTCTCTTCTCTTCTCTTCTCCTTCGATCAACCTCTTTATTTTCCAATCTTTTTCCAATTTAATCTCTTCCTTTTCATTATATAGACTTCTCTCTGCACCAGATCTTAGTTATACTCAATTAGTTCTTTTTCTTTTTTTCTTTTTTTCTTTTTAAATTCTGATATCTCTTCCCCAGAAAATCAAAATACCAATCTCTCTATATAGAGATTTATTTATGTCTAACAACTCACACTAATCTCTCTACTCATATGCATTTGTCTTTGCAGATATTCTTTTCTACAGACAAACATCACTTTGAAACCCTAATGTCATCAACTATATCACAATGCCACTGCCTGAGTTTTACGGTCAATTTTTTATTTTATTTTATAATAAAGTTAAGTAATTAATTATTAATTAGTATTAGTATTTTAAATCAAGTGGACCAGTATTTCTACTGTTCAAATTTTAATATTCATTTTCTTATTATTTAAATTAAGAAATATGCATATATCACAATAAATCATTTATTTTGACAACAAGATTTAAATTTTTTTAATTCTTATACAAATAGATTTTTTTAATCATATTATTATATTACTAAAAAGAATTACTTTGACAGTGTAAAAAATTAGTGGATAATATTAAGATAATACAAATTATTTATTATTATTAATATAATTATAATGCACTGAAATTGTAAAAAAAAAAAATACATAATCTCAATTATAAAATATTATGTACGATAAATTTGATCCTAAAATAATTAGTTAATAATATTAACATCACTCCTAAGAACTTAAAAAAAAGAATACTTACGAATTGTTTGGAATTTTTAAACCAATTTAAGAAGATACCAGGTGAAATGAATTACAAACCTTATTACACAGCTTGTACTTATATCTATGATTTGAAATTTTATTAAATTAATACACTCTTGAAATTGAGTCTAATAAAATCTGAATTTCTTATTGATGAATAAAACTAAAATAATAAGACAAAGTTACCAATAAATTAAAATAAAATAAGTTCAATCATCGAATTAAATTATAGAACCATATACAAGGTTTTGTCTGTCGACATGGTCCTCTCGCTGTATAAGCATTAGTATAGAGAAAATGACAACACAATCAAATATATGCCCAACCTTTATAGCAACTTTTACATATATAAACACAGTGACACAATAATTGAATGAAGGAAAGAAATAATGGTTAATATTTAAATTGCAGCTTGGTTAAATATCTATACGAAACTAATGTTTGACTATGCACATCAATTAGAAAATCATAGAACACCCCTAATAAATCTGTGTATAGTTCCACATAGGGGCACTTCCTTTCTTCTACTTAGCTTCCATATGCAAAGTACAAAGAATACAAGTAACAAATACATATTGAAAAACTCGATAATCATATATCAGATGAAGGAGATTAAAAGAAAAAGAAGAAAAAGTAATTGATATGATTGAAATGTGATATAATAAGAAGAAAAAAAGTTAAAAAAATAAAAATAAAAAATATGTAACAATTAACGAGCACAATTATTGTTTGAGTGAGAAGAAAATTATGTGTGTGTTTACAGATATTAAACATTTAAGGGTCCATAATATAAGAGTCAATTTTAGGTTTTCAAATAAGAACATAATTGTATAAATAATTAAGGTTTACTAATTACGTTGTGATGTTGCTGTATCTGTTGAACATTTTTTCTACATATTTATAGTTCTCTTGATATTTACATATGAAAAAAATTGGTAGTCATCTGTTAAGTGTAGAATTTAGTAAGAGATTAAATTAAAAAATAAATAAATAATTGATATGACATATAATAACAAAATTAAAAATTAAATTATGCAACAACTAGTGAACACGTTTGATATTTGAGTGGTAAGAAAATCATGTGCGTTGGTTTACAAATATTAAACATTTAACAATCCATAATATATGTGTCAATTTTAGATTTATAGGCAATAATATAACTTAGAAGATTTACTAATTACGTTGAGATGTTACTGTATTTCTTAAACATTTTTGTACATATTTATCATATCAGATAATATATTATTTCTCTTGATATTTAAATAATGTAACCGACTATCACGTACGACAAGTTTTTTAGAAAAAGCCCTAACCGCGCACTTGTTTATCAAAGGACCATGTGATACTAGCCACCTATATTGATATTTATTTTAAAATAACACTTTGTATGTTCAAAGCTTCAAATTACTAGTTTGAACATCCTAAAAATAATAATATAAAATAATTATTATATATGGTTTAATAATTTAATAAATAATAAATTAAATTATTAAGCATGAAAATAAAATAATTAATTAAAAGATAAAAAATGTGATAAATTAAAGAATTAAACTAAAAAAATATTAATTAAGATGTCATTAAATCATATTCAACTTAAAAGAAGAAGTTAATAAGTCAATTTATTAAATATAATTTAGTAAGTAAAAATAAAATTAATCTAAATTTAAAAATTAGAGTCTTTAACTTTAAATTAACTAGTTAATAAATTCAAGCCTAATAAGATTAATTAAAATATAATTATATTTAATAAAATTAGTAATTCTAATTGATAATTAAGTTAATTAATATTTATATATTCTTATTATAATAGAAAATTAGAGTTTTAATGATATAAAGGATTTACTGATAAGT
>JAMLFT010008072.1:0-14097 GCA_026544285.1 Pachyrhizus erosus | reverse complement strand
ATCACTACTTTATTATCTTTCATGACATGAATACATTATGTGTAAATATCTCAGGTCTCACAAAATTTTTATTTTTAGGATTTATTAATTTTTATTCTTTAAATTTTTTTAAAAAAAAAAATTAAGACTAAAATAAAAAAATTTAAAAAAATTTGAGACTAAAAGATTATAAACTCTTATTAGGGACCAAAATTTTTAAGGCACAACTCATTTACTTGGACAAGTTAATCGATTTTGTATGTGTCAACATCATCATGAGCAAATCAATTTCTCCCTGTATCCAACCACTCTTCTCCGGCGTGCAGTAAATAAGAGTTTCTTTTCCTTTTTTAAAACTGAGTTTCGTAAAAAAAAAACATTATATATATACAGCACCAAACAGTAAAGGGTAAAAAAATCATTTTATTTAATATTATTTTTTCTTTTTTCTTATCTATTAAATAATTTTAATTTAAATATTTTTTCATTTTTACTTTATTTTTGTTCAATTAAATAATTTTTATTTTCATCTTATTTTTTATTTATTTACCTTCTTTTTTTCATTTATTTACTTTCATTTATTTCCTTTATTTATCACAACCAAATATACGCTTATTCTTAAACAATTTTAAAACATAAACGATTGTTTAACTTCAGGTTTGGTTATAAAAAAAATAAAATGAAGGAATGAAAGGAAAAATTTGTGAAAAGAAAAGAAAGTAAAATATAGTCAAAATAGAGTAAAAAGTAAGATTTATTGATTGAAGTGAAATATAATAAAAAATAAAAAAAAAATATTTAAATTAAAATGATTTGATAGATTAAAAAAAAAAATAATGTATTAACAAGAATATCATTTTACCTCCCTGTTATAGTGGTTTTTTTGCTTAATTTTTTTCACCAAGGACATGTTTGAAAAAAAATGACTTTTCACTATTCGTTCCATCTTGTTCCATTTTTTTACATTTTTGTTTGCGTGAAAATTCTTCCACATGGTCTCAAGCTAATTTTGAATGTGAATCAAACAATTCTATTTTTCGTTTTTATCTCTTTTCTTTCCCAACAATTTATCGATGTCAAACACTAAGTTAATTTTTTAAAATGTGTAGCATTGGTACATGAGTTTTTTAAACTAAAAAATTACAATTACAATAAAGTTATGAAAAGTGTAATTCATTAATAATAGGAGTCTAAAATTTAAAAAATATATAAGTTAAGCGATAGTATTAATATACATTTAGAAATCAAAATAATAAAATAATTAAGTTTCAGACTTAGACGAAACAAATAAAATTATAAATATTTATTTATTTATTATTTTTAAGAACGAATGTGAGAGTGTATTGAAAAATAAAATTTTTTAGTCAATTATAAAAGAGGGAAAGAAAACACTAGTACATTGCAAAAATATTAAAATAAAATTATTTATATATATTTTTAAGTGTTGTTGTTAGGTGGAAAAGGAGTATTTGATTCAATTCAATTTGTTTTCAGACAAAGGCACAGTGACGCGTAGTTGAAGTATTCTTCACTCCAAGCAAAGCAAAGAGCAAAAATGTCAGACGGAGCATTGCAGGTATTGGACGGAACGCAGCTGAGAGCGGTGGATCTGACCCTCCGCGGCGACGCTCCATTCACCGGAGCTAACATACTCGACATTGCCCATTCCCTCACCTGTTCTTCCCTCTTCGGTCTCTCATTACCCGATTCTCTAAAAGCCTCTGTTCTCACGCGCTTTCTCACACCAGACCTCCACGCCTTCCTCTCCGCCGAGTACGCCACCGACAAGGCCTCCGATATTCTCCGAGACTACATCACCGCCATAGCCGATGAACTCAAAGGTTTATTATTATCTTCTTCTGCTGATCACCATGCACTATAGCTAAACTTGTGCGTGCGTGCGTGCGTGCGTGTGATCCACCTCCTCAGTCACGCTCTAAACAATAAACTTAATTATGTTAAGGCTTACCGTTTTCTCTTGGGATGCAGGGAAGTTATATAGTCCCTGCACTAGCAGATGATTGATTAAGTGCGTAATTTTTAGTATTAAGATATACGTTCTCTAATCTCGAATTCTCGATCCGTGACTCTGATTCTTTTTAAATTCGTATGAATTAAGTCTGAATTGATTTTACTATTTCGTTCAGTTCAAATTGCCAAGAGTCTTCTCATTTTCTTCGCTAATTCTCGTCCATGATTGTAGATCTAGGCTTCTTTTCTTGCTATACTTTTCAGTGGCTAGTTGCTGAAAAGACTGAAATAGGACGATTGTAGAGAAAGTAATTCCATAAAGCAGACAGTTCTTCAGTTTCCTGTTTGATCGAATTTGACTGAAACGTGACGTGGATAATAATATTGTTACATTGTACAGCTTGTGGATTAGTTTTCGTGTTTTATCTATGCTTTTACGAGCAAATAATTAATTGGTTCTTAAAATTTTGACAACAAAATTAATATTGTTTTACGTTTGTTTGTCTGTAGATAATCCTCTTGTTGTGTCAATCTTGGATGGAAGTACTCTCCGTTTGTTATTGGAGGATGAGGATGACTTTGCCATGTTAGCAGAAAATCTATTCACTGACTTAGATGTCGAAGACAAGGGGAAAATCAGCAAGAGTGAAATTCGAAATGCTCTTGTTCAGATGGGAGTTGAGATGGGAGTTCCTTCTTTCTCAGGTTCATTTTATTTTTTAGTTTGAACATTTCGTTTGTTTTGCTCTTTATTTTATTTTTTTTATTTCAACTGAATATTTTGCAACTGCAATTTTGTCTGTTTATCTCATATTCTCATTATTATTGATAATCTTCTTTTTTTGAATCTTGATCCTCAACTGTAAGATGTAAAGCATGATGAAACAGTTCACTGATTCCTATTTCATCTTTGATTAGTATGTACTTTATGCTTTGTCCGCTTCTGTGGAGTGAAAGCATAGTCAGTCTTAAATCTGATATATCAAAATATAGATATATCAAAATCAAAGATATAATTTGTTTTATTCGTGGAACTTTTTCCTGTCATGAGCAATAAATTTCTGCTCTATCCGGGTTCCTCACTTTTTCTTTTGCTCCAGATAATTATTATGGTTAAATTTATGTTAGATTGATAGAGGCAAGTAATATAATTATATAATCTGTGTAATAAACAATCGCATTCTTGTTTTTAGGTTTTGTTGGTGGATATGTAGTGTTAAAACGGTTTTCTCCACAGCGTTGCAATTTTAAGAAGGAAATGCTCTAACTGGCTTGAGGTTCCAAAAATATTATATCTAGGAAAAGATGAAAGATTTTGATATATAATTTTTATATTTCGACTTAGAACTGGTTGAGTTCACAGTAAAGGACTTTTAGGAAGGAGACTTGGGAGACTTGATGTAATGAATCCTGAAAATGAATTAAAATTATGCTAGATCTTACTATAACTACCATATAATGGGTCTTTTGATCTGTCATTTCATTCCTATCACTCTGTGGATTAGGCAACTGCCAAAGTGTACACCTGCAATAGGACACTAAATATAAAAAAAATGGCTGATACGTTGGATTGCCTTAACGATATTTATAATTGGGCACTGACTTCTACAGTTCTAAGTTTTGACCCTCAAAATTAACGAGGCTTTCTCATCCTCACTAGCGAGTTATCCAACATGGCTGTGATCTCTTGTACTTGTGCTGATTATTCATCATCTGTCTTATTTGCCACTTGCCAGTGTAGCATTTGGTTTAATTGACAGTATATAATAGCGTTTATGGCCTATGTTCTTTGGCTTTGGAATTTTCTTAGATTATGATTCTGTCCATCATAGATAATGTATTGGAATGTACAGATTTATATCCATATAAAGGAAATTATGAAGTATATTTTCCGTCGTTTGAAACTGGGCACAATATGTGCTGTGTTACGATATGCAGGGTTTATTTAATTTGTTGTCACTATCCATGTCAATTTTCTCGGTCTGATAAAACTGACTTTTTACCATGAACGAGCAGAATTTCCTAAGCTGAATGACTTGTTGAGAAAACATGGGGCGGATGGAGAAGAAAAATTGGGTCAGGCACAGTTTGCACAGCTTCTGCAGTCTGTACTGCAAGATCTTGAAAAGGAACTTTCGAAAGAGAATGCTGTTATCATCCAGAATATTCAAATCATCAATGGCTCTAAACTAAGACGGGTATTTTTCATATATTCTTTAAAAACACCATATTTCGATTTTTTTTTTTTTCATATATCGACAGATTCCATACCATGCTGTCTACACTTTGCAAATTGGACACTGATTGTCCTTTTAGTTTATAAAAAATATATCATCATTGTTGAAAAACAAAATACACATTAAAGCTTGTACCTGTTCCTACTACCCATCAATAACTTGAGACGATTTTAAAAGTTAATAAAACAGCTTTATTTATTGGTTGTGATTTTTGTGACATCTTGAAGACTTGAACATTTCAGTCCAGCCAACTCTTATTTATCAACTTATACTGTGGACAATGTTGCAGTTATTAGCAAATGAACAGGAATTAAACAGCCTTGTGGAGAAGGTATTGCGGGAAAAAACGGAGGCAAAGGATGGCTTAGGGAGCACCGAAATAATAAGGAGCTTCCTAGATAGAAACGCAAAGGAATTGGGTTTACCGCTAGCTCAAGCTGATGAGGCAGTTGTTCTTCTTTATGACGCTGTTTTTGCTGATATAACAAAAGAAAAAGATGGTGCCGAATTAGATAAAGAAGAGCTGGCAAAACTTGTGAAGAATATCCTCGAGAAATTCGCTGAGCAGCTTGAGGCTAATCCTGTGTATCAGGACTCAGCTTGAAGAGTATGAGTTAATTGGTCACAATTCATATGTGAAATTTAAAACTTTGCATCATTACAAAGCATTTGGGATTCGCACCCCCACCCCCCTCTAGCAGCGAAACTTCAGCGATATGTATACTGTATAAATAATTTTGCTTATGTGGATTGTGGGGTGTCTTAAGTAGCATGTTTATTGGCTTTTTTCTTTTATAAATTGGGTTTTTTTTTTACCAATCCGGGTAATTCTGTTTCCAAATTATTAGATTGGGGTAGAATTTGGATAAATTTTTAAATAAGGTAAGTCATCAATCGTGATTACGAATGACGTGAGTTTCAAATAGAAAAAACGCATGACACAAGGGGAAATAACAGAATAAATGATTTCGTGTATAGAATTAATAATTTCACCTTTATGTTTCATTTTTTTAATAATAAAATATATATCTTAAATTAATATAAATTTAAAACTTAAGTAAAACAAACAAAAAATGAATATTAAAATTTGAAAAAATGTAATATATCTACTCAAAACCTTGCTCTATTTCATAATTGTGTATAAGACCAACCTCCGATGGCTGGGCTTCATGAATATCAACCTGTTTACTTTTCTATTTCTTCCTCCCAAGATGTATCTTTACTCATGTTGAGGAGAACCTTATCAACAACTTCATTTATGTTCAAAATAAATCCACTTCCTGAAAGTAATGACTTGCAATGTTACAACTTACATTCTAGTTCAATATAGTATGATTAATTTCTTCATCATCGGTGGAGCACGAGAACATGATATTAAAATCTATGTGAGCAGGCACTTTCTTCAAGTCAATTTAACTTTGTACAGAGGCATATTATGGATTGTCTTTACTTTCATGAACGTTTCATATGGACTTTTTTTTTTTAAATGACTGGTGCGAATATGTGGGAAACCAAAATTTAGGAATTAACATTGAAAATTTAATTTGTCTCGCGTTAAAGCAATAAAAATATAACACTTATAGGAACGACTGTAAAGGAACTTAATCGTGACAAGGAAGATGAAGTTGTTACTTTTCAATACAAAATTTTTATTCCTTCAGTTTGTAGAAATTAAAATGATTAATCAATGAGAGAAATGTCTTATTAATGTCGGTAAGTTTGTTGTTTATAAGCATAATTTAAATAAATTTAATATTTTTAATCAATTTAATTATTTTATTTATTTTAATAAGATAGTTAATTGAATCTTGTAATAAGAATTAAAGAGATAACTTAATGATGCTAATCAAATCAAGCTGGTTGAAATTGTATTTGCAGTTAAAATCAGAAAAAATAAATTCCAAACTCAAACCAAATCAATTCAATTAAATATAATCAATCCGTATTTGACTTTGTAATAAACCTAACCAAACCAAAATATGAAACCCCTTTTACATAGCTATATAAGTCTTTAGAGAAAAGCAGGCGATTAGCACTTTATTAATCAAGTGGGCGGGTACCAACAAATTTACAGCTACGGACCAAATGAAAACTGAAAAGTCATTTTAGCCTTCTTGTGCTCCCGGGTCACGGCTAACGTTCGCCCTCACAAGTTAGTCACTTCCGACAATATCCTAAAAATGTTGACCACTTTGCTTTGCTGTTCTTCCATTCCAAACAATTAAGTTTCATTAAAATACAAAGCCCATTGTCCAATTGCTAAGTCTCACAATCAAAGGTTTCTATCATGAATGACACTTTTTCTTGCCCCACTTGGCCCAAGTCTTGGTCCATCTTCCTTTTAAAGAACCACTCGTGTCACTTTAATTGAAAAATCCATACTTGGACTAAAAAAAAAAAACTGAAATTCTTAACACCACAAAATGAAAGACAAAATTTAAGTGCATTTAAATGTTCAATTAAAAAAAAAAATTGATCTCCGTATTTAATACTATCAACTTTGATTGCACAAATTACCAAAATAAACTTCAAGTTTTGTTTAGAGAAAAACAGTAAATGCAATTAAGATTTGACATCTAAATTTTGTTCGACAAAATTTGAAATTCATGCGGGAGAAATTGTTTTTATTATTATTAATTAATTATTCAGACTTAAAACACAAATTAAAATTTGCAAAGCAGTAACAAATCACCTTAAGCAGAAGTTAATACCTCAAACAAGCTACATGAAATACTAGAGCATAACAGTATCAGTCTCAAATACATGAGCAAATTCCAGAACTAACTTAAAAAATAGCTAATCTGTAACCAAAGATTTCTACAAAATAGCAACATCAAAGCCAGCCTTTCACTTGAAACACACAGGCAATGCTTTAGCCACTACTCTATTATTTGCCATCTGCTACCCTCTAGAAAATAGCAAATATAAAACTAACCCTTGACTTGCAACACAAGATTTATGCATTAGCCGCTTTATTCTTTGCCATCTGCAGCCCGAAGTGAGCCTAGTTGAACGGGGGCTTGTGTCTGAACCACTTTTGATGATCCATAGACTGATAAATCAACACCTTCTGCCTTCTCTTTCTCAAGCTGCTCTTTAATCCAAAAGTATGTAATTCTCAGCCCATCCTACAATATCAGAATTCAAATACTATGAGCGCCCGTTTAGTTAACAGTTAGAATGGGGTAAACAGCCGTTGACATCAATGACACACAAAGTCTTGATTCCTAATTTTAAGCTTCGGAAAGTGTGAACTCCCGTTTGCAGTGATATAAAAGGGTTCCCAAACACATCCTAAAACATACTATCCCGTTGATTGAGACAATATCAAAAAGCAAAAGAGGGGAGAACCAGAAGGAACCCCTAAGAAGATAAGAACTGCAAAATCAGACATTGAACTGAAGTAAAAATTGAACACTTTGAAAATTTATGATAGGAAAATATAATGTAGGTAATATACTCATTTCATTACTCCTTAATCAAATTTGATAAGAAATTCGTTTTTAGATAATAAAAGGAAAATTAATTCTACACCACCACATTAAAATGAACACTCAGATGGACTAATGACGGCTAAAAAACCTTCATCTGAATTAAGAAATAGCAATAAGTCGTATAAAGTAAAAATAATGTGATTTTCGCACCATAAAAATAATAATACCTTCAACTTCATAGTTGGCGCCCAGCCAAGTTTCTCTTTAATTAATGTATTGTCTGAATTACGTCCACGAACCCCTTCTGGGCCAGGAATGTGGTATATTGGTACATTCTTATCCTCAAAGCTAAGAACAATCTCAGCCATTTCATTCATGCTGACCATTTCATCACTTCCAATGTTCACTGGCTCCCGGAAGTCTGATTTAGTCAATCTAAACATAAAAATGGACCAGGACTGTAACGTTAAAACTTGCCAAGGAATTACAACTGACAAAATACATAAGAAGCTAACATAAGCTTGTCTTGATAAACACTAGACTACGTTTCTTAATACAACTAAATAGGGCAGATCTTAATTTCTGTTAAGTCAATTATACCCCTTTAGATTGAGGTAATAATGTTTCTTCCCAATTTGTACAACTGGATTCACAAAGAAACCTACTTACAAAAATTGCAAATCGAAATTTTTTGAATTCTAAACATCTTCAGAACTAGCAATTTCAAAATATAGAGATTTTACAATTTGAAAGTAATTTACATTATTAATGGCAAATGCACTCTACTGAATTGATTCTCAGAATTCATAAAAACACAAATCCATAATTTAAATTTAAAAATGAGAAACCCTGGAAATAAGTCATTAATTTAGATGTAATAGCCATTAGCCACAAAATCAGCAAGGCATACCTGAGGACACCTTCAACACACTCATCAATGAAGGTGAAGGATCTTGTTTGTAATCCATCTCCCCACATCTCAAATTGATCTTTGGAAGTAAGTGCCTTCCGACAAAAAGCAGCAGGAGCCTTCTCCCTTCCACCTATATGACAAACAACAAAGCAACAAACTACCTAAAACCAAAAGGCTACAAAAGAATGTCCACTAATTTATTGACTTATATACAACAACTGCAAAAACTTGCAATTCAGTCAAGAACATACCTTTCCATGTTCCATAAGGGCCATATATGTTATGGAATCTCCCAATGCGGCACTCAATTCCAAAATCCTTGTTATAATGCTTGCATAACTCTTCTGTTGCAAGCTTCTCTAGTCCATATGCATCTTGTGGCTAGAAAAGGTCACAAATTAAATATATCTTTGCTAACCAAAGCATACAAGTGAATAACCGGCATAACTTCAACATATAATTAAAAGGATCGCCAACAAACCTCAGCAGGCCAGGCATCAGACTCCTTCAAACTCACATTCGTTTCCAACTGTTTAAATTCAGGATAGATACAAGCACTAGAGGCATAAAAAAACCTAAAAAAATAAACCAAAAAACAAATATATTTATGACAAGGATATAAAAGACTATTATCATATTATGCAATTGAAAGTGACAGCATAACACATGTTTGTTCAAATTCAATGACCTCTTGACACCATTGATCCTGGCAGCCTCAATCATGTTGAAGCTAATCATTGTGTTGTTGTACATAATGACTGAGTGGTTGGACTGGATGAAACCCATCCCACCCATATCAGCAGCAAGATTGAAAACATGGTCCACACCCTCGGTAACTGTCAAGCAATTATCCATGACCCTAAGATCAACAAGATGGAACTCATGGCAGAACATGTCTTCAGTCATGTGCTCATTTTTCTTCCAATCAGAAGCAATGATGTAATGCCCTTCAGTCTTGAGGCGGCGTGCAATGTGTGAGGCAATGAAACCACCAGCCCCAGTGATGGAAATTCTGAGCTTTTCAGAGGACCAGTAGGGTTCTCTCTCAAGGTTTTGGTAAGTGTATGCTCCATAGTCGGTTGTTCCAGAACTTCCCATGCTGCACTCCACATGAATGAATTGGTCAGAAACGCATAAAATATAACCAAAAACAAGAATTTCATCATGCAAGTTACTGTTTTTAAGGACGAACCAGACAGAGAAACAGATACAGAATCTTGGGAGAAGAAAACCAACCGACAGAGATTAGAACCACATACCCCACAGGATGGCACACGGAATTGAACAACATTATAAAAATGCAATAGAATAATTAAAGGGTGCATATAAAAAATATTAACTTGCCCTGATTCCTTTCTTTTTCCAAAAAATAAATACAAATTTTACAAAATATTAGTACCGAAATGGATGTCAGGTACTAAGACTAGAGAAAACTAGAGAAGGAAAACATGATGCACGAGACAGTAGTAAGGCATTGTGACTTAAAAGGTTGAACAAATGAGTGAAAAGAGAGGAGATTTGAGAGAAAGAAGGAGGGATACCTGAGAATTGAAAGTGAAAAGGATTAGGATTTAGGAGAAGAATGGAATGGATGCATGTGTTTGTGTGGTGGGTGTCAATGCTATATATAGAATAGAGTGCCATAGTGAGAAGGCAGAGCCACTCATTTATTATTTCTTCCCATCTATTGGATCAACTGCAGGCTAAGGAAAGATAACTAATTTTACATTTTCTATCTCTTTCTAATTATCATTATGTTGGAAATTTTATTATTCAAGTTATTTTTTTAATTTTATCATAATTTTTTTAAAAATATATATATTTTTTATCATTACATTTATAAAATTTGATTATAAAACAATGTTGTTTTAACTCTTCTTTAATTTTTTTTTTATAACACGGTAATGTTGATAATATATAAAAATTAAAAATTTGAATGATAAAATTTATGAAAAAACAAATAATAAAATTTGTAAAATAATGATAGTTTAATAATAAAATTTGTAATTAAACTTAAAAAATAATTCTAAATCTCTCATTTATTTTTAAGATGTAAAATATATATTTTTATTTAATATGCTTTTATAATATAGTAATTGTATTTATAAAAAGATATTTATTTTATTTATATTTATAAAATTAATTATCTAATTTTTTGATGTTAAAAAAATTGATTAATTTAATTATTAATACTAAATTTATCTTAATTTACATTTTTTTTAAATTATCCGTATCAGTAATATTTTTTTCACTCTTTTCTTGTTTATTAGTACAATTAATTAAAATATTTAATCTATAAATAATTAATACAAAAATATTACAAATTAGATCTTATAAAATTAAACAAACATTACTTATAAGTTAAGTATTGTAAATAAAATTAAAAGAAATACAGCATTAATTATAATTAAATAATTCATTTTTAATAAAAAAAATTGTGTACCATCATTTAATTATAAATTATAATGTGTAATGCATTTATTATTTTTTTAATAATTTCTTTAAAAATAATTTTTAATTAAATAATAATATATATTTTTTCACTAATAATACATGTATATTAAACTTTTCATCCATATCCAAAAATTTTATGATATTAATCAATAAAATATAGTTTTAAATATAACCTTTACAATAATTATTATAAAAATTAAAAAATATCATGCATTGTACTTTGAGGGAAAAAAGACTGATATTTTATAATTTAAAATTTCATTAACTTTTTTCTATTTATACCTTTATTTGATAGTTACCAATACAATTATTTCAAATAATAGTAGTTGTTTCATTAATATTATTAATTACAAATGTAACTCTAATTTTAGAAATTTTAATATTATTTAGGACATTAAAAACAATGTTTTTAGAAAATGTAATTCTATTTTTGAAAAATTTAATATTCTTTATAAAAAACTTATTAATAACTACATTAAATACATTAAATAAAAAATAAATAAATTAAAAATATTTGTTGAAATTGATTCTATTGTTGCATTAATTACATTTTTTGTGTTAATTACATTAAATAATTTTTTATTGTATTATTTTTTATTTATAGAAATAAAAATATGTACTACAAATTATCAACAATTCATACATCTTATTTAATTAATTGAATTAAATTTCTTATAATAAATTTTTTTATAGTGCTAGTGACATTAAAATGATATATTTTCAAATAAAAAATGTATATAGTTGATTTCTTAATCAATGTTCTAAGTACAAACATTAACATTCTCAATTTTTTTGTTACAAATATTTTCAAATTTATGATTTATGATATTATGAATCATTACTCTTAAAATAATAATAAAGAAATTAAAAATAAAAACATTATAAAAATGTATATAATATTTGACATTGTTAATGTATCTTATCTTATTTTCATAAAAAAAAATACTTATTTTTTAAGACAATGATTAATAAAATCCACGGTTATATTCTAAATCAAAATGCACAACTCAAAAATTAAGTTATTCTTTTCAAATTTTTAATTAAATATTTTTAATATTCTTTACTTTCTCTTTTGAAAATGTATTTTACATATTACCTACATGAGTGACAAAAGAACTCTCCCTCCATCATTTAAAACTACCTTCAATTTTATATCTATTTATATACTTAATTTTTTTTAATTGCATAAATGTTTTAATGTATTATTTATAATCTCTAATTTCTAACTGAATTTCAATTATGTTTTAAAAAAATACCAACAATTTAAATTACATTTATATTAAAATTAAAATTATTTGTTACAAATTTAAAATATAATTTATATATTTATTTATTATAAAAAATAATTATAATATAATTTATAAATATAAAAAAATTATTTATTATAAATTTTTAATTGTATAAAAACAAAAATTTACCTTGTACAATATACTGACTAACATAATAGTTATAATAAATAATATAACAAAATATTTCGAAAAATATGATAAATGTTTTCACTTGAATTAAAAAATAACTAATTTTGCATGGACAGTGAAAACATGCATTTATATTTTCTAAAAAATGTTTGAACAGTAATTTATAAAAAAATTCTTGCTGAAGATGCAAAATGAAAAACGAGATTATTAAAAGATTATTACTGATAGGATAAAACTAAATAAGGGTTAAATTATTGATAATATGCCACCAAAATATAAGTGATGATTGATGATTGAGCTGAGAAGAAGAAAACAGAGGAGGAAAGCGGAGTGAGTGAGTTGTAGTACGGAATGAAATTGAAATGCAATTTCCTCTTTTTGTGTTTTCATCCTTTTTCAATCACACATGCATTTGCATACATACATAAATTAATAATGTAATTTAATTTAATTTAATTTAGATTTGGATGGATGCATAGTGCACCTTCCTACCTTCCTACCTTCCTACCTTCCTGAATGCTAATTGAACCTTACTTATTTTCACAACACACATCACAATAATCATCAAACAATTCCTCTTTTAGATGCTCTTTCACTCTGCATTCTCAATAATACTTCTTTCAAATCCCAGATGTCTAAAGCCACATTTATTTTATTATTTAATTACTTACATCTCAATTTTATTAAACAATTTCCATTTATAGTTTATAATTCATTTAATACAATTTACATATATTATTCACCTCATTACACTGTTCAAATTTTCACCGTGTTTTTACTTTTAAATTTTTAATTTACCTTTACTCACCGCTCCTACTTTTTTCATTAGCCTGTGTAAGTCGTTTTTTTTAGTATTTTATAAGTCTATTATACAGGGTCGGTTTATTTATGTTTATTTTTATTTTTTTTAATAAATATGCAGTTATCTAATTTTTTATTGTGACTTTTTAAACTGTTTATTTTTAAAATAAATTATTTTTTATTTTTTAAAAACAAAATTTATTTATTTATTTATTAAATAAATAATTATTTTTAAAATTATTTTTCATAAATATTTATTTTAAGTTTAAACAAACTGATGTATAATTAGACACCAGTTATCGGATAAATCTTAATATAGAAATTTAAGATAAAATAATATGTAATAATAATATATTTATATTTATTTAATTTATTACAAAATATAATAATAAATTTTGGTTTAGTGGTTGATATGTATAATAGAATTTGATCCATTTTTTAAGTTATAAATATATTAAATTATATTAACACTTTTTAATAATATTTTTATTTTTAACATTTACAATTTAAAAAATTAAATAATTAGTGTGGAGACAAAAAAATATAGTGTGTAATTTCAAAAAAAATTCAATAAATATAAGAGTTATTGAATAATTATCTTTACATACTTTTTAAATTTTTATTATTCTCTTTTAAACTATAATAATTATTTTACTGCTTTTATATTATTAATTTTTTCATGTTATTATTATTTTATTATTTAACTTCTCCAAGAGAGACACAAATTGACTCTCTTTCCTAGTACCTATAATATTACGTTTATATATATTAATAAGAATGATATTTGTGTAGTGATTTATTAAAAAATATTGGCGGGGTGAAGTTACTATGTTATGAATTTGAATCTAATTGCAACATTTAATTTGTTATTTTTTCTTTTTTTTATAATG
>JAMLFT010008071.1:0-14097 GCA_026544285.1 Pachyrhizus erosus | reverse complement strand
TAAAAATAAATAGAAGAAATTAAGAGAAGGATCTTAGGATTTTTCTGAAGATTTTAGAAGCAAAAATAATTAAATTAAATTAAAATTAAAAACAAAAAGATATGAAAGAAAAAGAAATAAAATAAAAATGAAATTAGAAAACAATTGGGAAGGATTTGAACCTAGAACGCGAGGGAGAAGAGAAGAAATGCGACCCTGTTGCCGACTGAGCTACCTACTTAGGGTAGTCAAGACATGCGTATTTGATATATAAGAAGTTAATAAATAAATAAGATCTAAAATAAAAAGCAGAGAACAGAAAAAGGGGTTGACTGGGTTCGAACCCATCCCCTTTAAGGAGCAAGGATTAGAAGAAAGGAGAGTGACCATTGAGACTGCTAGGCCCATCGTTGATAAATAAATAAAACAAAATGAATTTATCCTTCCTCTATTTTCTTCCTCTTCCTAAAACGAACCGCCATTAATGCTTCCCCAAGGCTTCAAAAACCTCTGTAAATCGCCGCCCCAGCTAAGCCTACGAGTCCCCGTGACTTAGCAAGGCTACCCTACTATGTTTAGAAGAATAAAATACATTATCTAGGGTTGTCAAAATTTCTATAAAATGCCATGAAATCCAAACTCAAAATCTCCATTGAAGCAAGCTTCATTTCTTCCAAAAAGTCTTATATACTCCACCAAATCACTTCAAACTAGTCCCAAGTGATTTGACATACTTCCAGGAATCTATTGGTGAAAACAAATTGGGGAAATAAGTAGAGAATCACGATTTTGCATCGAAGACCCGAGCTCTCATCAAAGGAAATTGAAAATCCAAATTGAGGTAGGAGGAGTCTCCCTTTCTTCTTAATCTTATTGTTGAATCATTCTATTTGATTTTCATTAGGATTCCTAAGTATTTGGAGATTAGAAACTCTATCATTTCCCAGAATCAAAAATTTGATTTCTCACCTTCAAGCTTTGTAAAATCAAGTTCAAAGGGTAATTTAAAACAAAATATGGATCAAATAAAGGCAGAGAGTAATTAAACATAGAGATTTGATCATTTCTGGATTTCTAATTCAACAAAAATACCATTAAAACTTGAGATTGAGAATTCAAAATTCTCTAGTTCAAGCCCCAAATCAAAGGTTGAAAATGACTGTAAAATTACCAAAATAACCCTCATTCTATTTTATTTGATTTTATGCTATTTTGTTTTACCTTTTCAGGCTTTGAAAATTTAATAGAAGTTAGTGTAAATTATAAGAAACAAGATGAGATAATTATTTTCAAAGAATTTAGTAAAAAATTAAATTATTTTTGAGAAATTTCAAAAATACCCTTAACTGAAGAAAATGATTTGTTGAACATGTTATGGTCATAAATTTTGGGAAAAGATGTTAGGAAACTATTATAAGTCTACCCAGAATCTAAAAATAACTTTTTAAATTTAAAAAAAAATTCCTTAAAAATAAAATTATATTTTCAAAATGACCATTTTACCCTTATGATATAAAATTAATTATTTTTATCATTCTAGGCCCTTTTAATTCCTAGAAAATAACTTAAGTACCTTGAGGCATCAAGTGGATCCTATACTAAATTTTAAGGGTAAAAATTAAAAGTAAAAATTGAAAAAAATAAATTTTAACAATAATGACCAAAATATCCCTATGGTTTAGAAATAAGAATTTTAGCATTGGAAAAATTTAATTTTAGGAAAAATAGTGTAAATCCCCATTACTTTTGATAGGATCTATATAAAAATTTATAATTAAAAAGGATGAGAAAATTTTCCAAGAACACAAATTTTTCATAAATGACTAAAATACTCTTATGATAGAAATTTGGATTTTTATGTTATTTTAAAATTACTTAAGTTGAAAAAACTATGCTTATGATGTTAGAGAATTATAGAAAGTGTTCTAGAGTAAGAAAAGGAAAGAAATCACTACTAAAATATTTTGTGAGAAATGACCAAAATATCCTTTGACCTAAACAACATGATTTGTGTGATAACCTTTCTCTATAACCCTAAGAATGGTCAAGAAAACTTTTTAACACTATGTATCTAAAAACTATACCCATCTAGAAATTATAATTAGGAAGAAAAGGCCCATAATTAAAATATTATTTATAAATAAAATGACCATTTTACCCTTAGATCAGACTTCACCTTAGTACTTGTAAGAAACTTAGATCTATATTCTAACTCAAGATTTATTTATGAGACAAAATTCTTGAGTAATCTAATATATTTTTATAAATGAAAAAAATGCCCTTGGCTAGTAAATATTAAGAAAATCTTAAAAAGAAAACAATATCATGTGTAAATTATAGTGAAAAGAAGATTTAGTATTTGAAACCCCAACTTAATGAATAATGTAATCAATAAGTCTCTTTAAAATAGGAGATCCCCCGCAATGTAAATAAACCAGAAAAAAGCCACTAATGGTGAATCAGTAATGGTCAAACAAAGTTAAAAGTGGATAAAAAAAAAACAAGAATTTTCCAACTATAAAAATTTTAGGTACCATGAGACTTGATTGATAGAAGTAAAGGTGAAATAATATGAGTGAGATATAAGAATGGATAAATGCAATGAGTTGACTATAGAAGGTAATTGAGGAATGTATGCAGACTGTGAAAGTCCTTAGGGTTGTATAAGTACCAAGTTTGTGAACTGCCTAGATTAAGGAGTCACAGAGTTGGCTTGGTAACCCCGACAAAGCAAAGCATTGCCAAGATCAGTAGAGGGTGTATGAGGTTTGTACCAACTCAAGATATGTACTCCTAATCGTCATCCAAATAAATTGCAACTTATGGATTTAATGTTACGTTTTGCTTAAGTCCTCAAAAGTTAGTAGTAAGAGGCAGCGAGGAATCCCAAGCGTTAGTATTAATGAATATGACTCGTTACGGTAAGGTTGAGAATATACGCTTACAAGTATGCCAATATGATATCTTTATTAAAAGAACTAGATATTCACTCTTACAACTAACATTTTCAAGTAAATATGTCTAAAGAATTTTGTCTTTTATTCCATTTGTCCATTACCCTGCTTTGTGACCGATGGACCAAAGACTCGTTGTATCAGTTAGATACATATACAGGATATGTTTGTTTCACTTTCTTTCCAACAGAATCTTTTGCCCCTACAACTTTAGGACAAATAGATCTTCCGATAATTTTGACTCAGGTGCAACTTCCACGAGTCTCAAAATCACCTCCCGAGTTTCCTGCACACCCTAGGAGGAGACGACCAAGCAACTCTTCCTCTACTTACATCAAAACTAGAGTTGTTAGGCCTACTCCCAAGGAAGAATCATTTGAGGAGGAGGATCCACCTGAAAATCCTAGAGATGAATTTGAAGTTTATCCTTTATAATGTAAAAGTAGTGTAGTGTTTGTGTAAACTCATGTAAATTAATGAATGAAGTATCTTTGGATAATTGTATGTGTAATTTTAGTGGTAAAAATTTAGGTTTTTACAATTAAATAGCATCAAAGCAGTTCATACCATTGAGACTTAGGTATGGACCCACTAGAGATATCTAGGAAATAGGACGTTAGGAAACATAAATACAATAAGTCAATTATTAGGAAATATAAATGAATAGAATCTTCCATGAATACCTTGATTAATTCGTAGTGATTTTAATAGATGATATCTTGATTTACTCCAAAACCCATGAGGAACATGAAGCTCATCTAAGAATACTACAAATACTCAAGGAAAGATAATTATACGCCAAATTATCCAAGTGTGACTTTTGGTTGTCAAAAGTCACCTTTTTAGGGTATATAATTTTTAAAGAACATATTGCAGTAGACCTCACCAAAGTAGAAGCTATCATACAATGGAAACCATCAATCACTATCATTGAAATTAGAAATTTCCTAGGGTTAGCTGGTTATAATAAAAAATTTATTGAGGGATTTGCTAAATTAGCCTTACCTTTGACAAAGTTAACCAGAAAGGGACAAACCTTTATATAGGATGAATTGTGTGAGAATAGTTTCTAAGAACTGAAACAACGATTAACATCTACACTTATCCTAATACTCCCTGACTCAGATAAGAAATTTGATGTGTACTGTGACACTTCCCGACAAGGATTGGGATGTGTTCTAATGCAGGAAGGGAAGGTAATTGCTTATGCCTCCAAACAACTAAGACCTCATGAAGCAAATTACCCAACACACGATTTAGAATTAGCAGCAATAGTGTTTGCTTTAAAAATTTGGAGACATTACCTCTATGGATCTAGGTTTGAGGTATTCAGTGATCATAAGAGCCTGCAATATTTATTTGACCAAAAAGAACTAAACATGAGACAAAGGAGATGGATGAAGTTCTTAAAGGATTATGACTTTCAATTATCATACCATGACGGCAAAACTAATGTGGTAGCAGATGCATTGAGTATGAAATATTTACACCTATCTATGTTAATGGTAGAAGAACAGAAATTAATTGAAGATTTTAGAAACCTAGATTTAGCTGTAGAATTGTGTTCTCAAAGTTTACTCCTAGGAACATTAACTATCACTAGTGACTTCCTAGAACTTGTTAGAAAAGAACAATGTGAAGATTCTACCTTACAAAAACTTCCTAACTTAAATTATGCATATCAGAAGGGTAGAGATGGAATTATCAGGATCAATGATAGAATCTGCATTTCATCAAATTCAGACTTAAGGAAATTAATATTAGAAGAAGCCCACAAAAGTCAACTTAATTTTGACCCAAGAGTAACAAAAATGTACCAAGACCTGAAGAAAACCTTTTGGTGGCAAGGAATGAAAAGATATATAGTAAATTATGTGACTACATGCCTCACTTGTCAAAAAGCAAAAGTAGAACATCAAAAACCATTAGGTTACCTTCAACCTTTACAAATCCTAGAATGGAAACAGGATAGTATCTCAATGGATTTTGTTACAGGATTACCTTGGACTACCAATGGACATGATGCAATATGGGTAATCATAGATAGACTAACCAAATCTACCCATTTCCTACCCATCAATATTCGTTACTCATTAGAAAAGCTTACCCATATTTATTTAAGAAAAATAGTACGATTACATGGAGTCCCTACAAGTATTATTTCTAATCGAGACCCCCGATTCACTTCATGATTCTGGAATAGTCTTCAAAATGCATTAGGAACTAAACTAAAACTTAGTTCAACTTACCATCCTCAAACAGATGGCCAAACGAAAAGGACTATCCAAAGCTTGGAAGATTTGTTAAGAACATGGATTTTAGAACAAGCAGGAGGTTGGAATGAAGCCCTACCTCTTGTAGAGTTCACATATAACAACAGTTATCATGCAAGTATAGGAATGGCTTCATATGAAGCACTCTACGAAAGAAAATGTAGAACACCCTTATGTTGGTTTGAAACAGGAGATTCAATCTTGCTAGGCCCGAAGGTCCTACAACAAACCACTGAAAAGGTAAAAGTAATTCAAGAAAAGCTTAAGGCAACGCAAGATCACCAGAAAAGCTATTATGACCAAAGAAAACCCTTAGAATTTACAAAAGGAGAACGTGCCTTCCTAAGAGTAACACCCACTAAAGGAGTAAGTAGAGCTTTAAAATCTAGAAAACTCACTCCTAAGTTTATTGGTCCTTATCAGATTCTTAAAAGAATTGGCCCACTAGTATATCAAATTGCCTTACCTCCACATTTGGCTAATTTACATAATGTCTTTCTTGTGTCTCAACTTACAAAATACATTTCTGATCAATCACACGTGTTAGAGATTGATCATGTATCAATAAGAGAAAATCTAACTTTTGAAATCACACCAATAAGAATAGAATATCAAAGAGTCAAGTAATTGAGAGGAAAAGATATCCATTTGGTCAAAGTTTAGTGGAACTCTAAAGATACAGAGGAAGCAACATGGAAATTGGAAGACAAAATGAGATAATTATACCCTTAGTTATTTTAAATTAAGGTACAAATTTTGAGAATGAAATTTTCTTTTAAGAGGATAGAATTGTAACATCCTACTTTCATATTTGAATATAAATATTATATATGAGATTTCTTAGACACAAATAAGTTATTTAGACGTAATTTTAATTTATTTAGTCAAATCAGAATTTTCTTACATGCATTTAGAAATAAATATAATGACAATTAAAAACAACATTTAAAAGATAAATTAAAGAAAAATAATTAGATAAAAAATTACTTGTAGTGAATAAAAAATGATGCTAGAATATCTAGGAAAAATATTAAAATTTGATTTAATAATAATTTAAGAATTATAATAAAGAAAATTTAATTAGTAATAATAAAACTAAATTAAATACAATTTATAAAAATTTATTCTAATACAGAAATTATAAAAATAGGGAGAGGAAATTAAGAAAGGAATTTTAAGAATTTTTAGAAAATTTTAGAAGTAAAAATAAAAAATTAAAAAAAAAAATAGAAAAAGATGATAAAAGTAAAAGAAAAGAAAGAAAAATGAAAAAAAAAAAAAGTTGGAAGGATTCGAACCAGGGCGCTTAGGGAGGAGAGAGAGAGAAAACACACCCAGTTTCCAACTATGCTACCCACTAAGGGTAACATATCCATGTCTTAATTAATATGTAAGGGTTGGGTGAATAAATGATAGACAAAGCAAAAGCGGAAAATAAAAAGGGGGTTGGCTGGGATTGAAAACTCGCCCCCTTAGGCACGTTAGGAGAGTTAGGAGAGAAGAGTGACCATTGAGACGCTAGGCCCATCGTTGAGATTTTAACAAGACAAAATAGTTTTATTCTTTCCTCATAATTATTGTCTTTCTCAACATACTACCATTGAAGCTCCTTCCACAAGCTTCCAAGCTTTTGTAAATAGCCGCCCCAACTAAGCCTACGAGTCCTTGTGACTTAATAAGGCTATCCTATGCCTAGAGGAATAAAATACATTATCTTGGGTGGTCGAAATTGCTATAAAATGCCATGAAAGCCGAGCTCAAAATCACCATGGAAGCAAGCTTTATTTCTTTTGAAAAATCCTCTATACTCCACCAAATCACTCCAAACTAGTCCCAAACGATTTGAAATACTCCCAGAAAACTATTGGTGAGAAGAAATTGAAGAAACAAGCAAAGGAGCATGAATTCACATTGGTAACCTAAGCTTTCATTGAAGAAAAATGAAAAACTAAATTGAGGTAGGAGGGATCTTCCTTTCTTCTTAATTAAATTATAGAATCATTTTATTTTGTTGTAATTAGGATTTCTAGGGATTTAAAGTTCTAAAACACTATAATTTTCCAGAATTGAAAATCCAATTTCATGTTTTTGAATTTTGTAAATTCAAATTCATTAAGCTTATTATGGGCTTGAATTGTTCAATTAAATATTGGAATTTGTTCTTAATCTGTCATTGGTGAATTTTGGGCAATTTAATTACCAAAAACACGAAAGGAACCAAAGTTTCCAAATTTGAATTCTTTGGTTCGAAGACCAGAGCCAAAGGTTGAGGATGATGGGAAAAATGACCAAAATACCCCTCCTTAAAAAATTACCAAAATACCCCCCCATTCTGTTTTCTTTGATTTTATTTTGTTTTTACCTTTTCAAACTTTGAAAATTTAACAAAATTTAGCTTAGAGTATAAGGAATATAATGAGATAATTATTTTTTTAAAGAAATTAATAAAAATTAATTTATTTTTGTGAAATTCCAAAAATACCCTTAATTGAAGAAAATAAGAGTTTGGGTCTGTTCTAGTCATAAATTTTTGGGAAAAATATTAGGAAACTATCATGAGTTTACCCAGAATCTAAAAATCACTTTTGAAATTTTAAAAATCCTTAAAAATAAAATTATATTTTTAAAATAACCATTTTACCCCTAAGATATTAAATTAATTATTTCTATCATTCTACACCATTTTAATTTTTAGAAAATAGCGTAAGTATGTTGAGGTATAAAATAGAATCTATCTAAATTTTAGGGGTAAGAATCTAAAGTAAAAATTTGAAAAGGTATATTTTTACAAAATGACCATAAATACCCTTATGACTTAAAAATAGGATTTTTAGCATTTCTGAAACATTTTAATTTCAGAAAAAAGTAGTATAAACTACCTAGACTATTGTTTGAATCTATGTCAAAATTTACAATTAAAAAATATGAGAAGAATTTTGAAGGACACAAATCTTTCATAAATCACTAAAGTACCCTTATAATAGGGATTTGGACTTTTATGTTACTAAAGATTACTTGAGTTTAAATAACTATGTTGATGATGTTAGAAAATTATAGAATGTGATTTAGGGTAAGGAAAGAAAAGAAATCACTACTAAAATATTTTGTAGAAAATTACCAAAATTCCTTTTTGAAAAAAATTTAACCAACCTAAACTTAGATCAGACTTTTGTCCTTAAAAAAGGTAAGAAACTTTAATCTGTATTCTAACTCAAGAATTTTTTTATGATACAAAATCTTGAGTAATCTGATATATCTCTATAAATGACAAAAATGCCCTTGGCTTGTAAATATTATGAAAAACTTAGGCATGGAACAATTTTGATGTATAAATGATAGTGGGAAAAAGGTTTAGCATTTGGAAACCCCAATTTAATGAATCAAGAAAGTAATAAGTATCTTTAAAATAGGAGATCTCTTGCAATGTAAACAAACCAAGAAAGAGCTAGTAATGGTAAATCAGTAATGGTCAAGCAAAACTAAAAATGGATGAAAACAAAGTGGGATTTTTCGAACTATGAAAATTATAAGGATCTGGTACCATGAGACTTGATTGATGGAAGTAGACGTGAAATTATAAAAGACATGATACGAGTGAGATAAAAGAATGGAGAAATGCAATGAGTTGACTACAGAAGGTACCTAGGGAATGTATACAGGCTGTAGAAGTCCTTGGGGGTGTATGCACCAAGTTTGTGAACTTCCTGGATTATGGAGTCACAAAGTTGGCTTAGAAACCCTGATAAAGTATAGCATTGCCAAAATCAGTAGAAAGTATCTAAGGTTTGTACCAACTTAGGATATGTACTCTTGGTAGTCACCTAAATAAATTGCAACTTGTGGACTTAATGTTACATTTCATATAAGTCCTCGAGAGTTAGTAGTAAGAGGTAGCGAGGGATCCTAAAACGATAGTACTAATAAATAGGACTCGATATGGCAAGATTGAGAGTATATGAATACAGGTATGTTAATATGATATATCTATTGAGAGAATTAGAGATTCACTCCTACAAATAACATTTTTAGGAAAAGATGTCTGATGACTTTCGCCCTCTACTCCATGTATCCATTACCCCACTCTATGGCCGATGGACTAGAGACTCACTATATTAGTTAGATACATCTACAAGATATGTTTGTTTTACTTTCTTCCCTATAGCTCCCTTTGCTCCTATAACTTTAGGTCAGATTGATCTTTAAATAATACTAACTTAGATAGAGCCTCCATGACTCTCAAAATCACCTCGCGGGTTTCACTCACATCCTAGGAGGAGACGACCAAGCCACTCCCAACAAAATACTTCCTCTACTCACCAAAAAACTAAAAATATCAGGCTTGTTTCCAAAGTAAAATCATCTGAGGAAGAGGGTTCATTAGAAAATCCTAGAGATGAATTTTAGTTTGTCCTTTATGATGTAAACATAGTATAACTTTATGTAAATTTATGTAAATTAGTGAATTAAAGTATCTTCGGATAATTATATGTAAATTTTATTAGTAAAAATATTAGGCCATTATACATTAAGACATCCTAAACGGGCTTCTAGTCAACCATTAAGGAAACCATATTAAAAACCATTTTCCCCTAAAAAAAATGCTCCTAAGAACTCAGAGTTTAGGTAGTTCCTCCCCTAAAATACTAGGAACATCAGTACGATGTTTCAAGTGTGGAGGCCCACATTTCCAAAAAGAATGTCAACAAATTCCTACTTGTCAAAATTGTGGCATGAAAGGACACCTTAAAACAAATTGTTGGTCACTCAAGAAAGAAGTCCCAAGTGCCAATAAATCTTCCAGGGGTTTAGTTAATCAAGGAATGGAGAAACAACCACCATCAGGAAGGATATTCACAATGAGTGGGTTAGAGGTAGAAAATTCTAACGACCTTATCTGCTGTAAGTGCCTAATAGCCAATAAACTCATTGATGTATTATATGATTTAGGCGCTACCCATTCTTTTATATCTTTTTTTTTTCTAAAAAGTTTGCCTCTGATTACTAGTCAATTACCCAGACCTCTAACAATTAACGCTCCCACCAATAATTTAGTGAAGACAAATTTAGTTTGCTTAGACTGTATCATACATATAGTAAATCAAAAGTTTACACTTGATCTAATGTTTTTTACCTTTACAAAATCTAGATATTTTTTTAGGAATGGATTGGTTATCAATCAACCATTTTATTTTAGATTTCCATCATAAAACCTTACAGTTTAGGAATCCTGAACACAAGTTATCAGAAAACATAAAAGAAACAAAAATTTCTCAAATCTTTGTAGCATTAATTTCAGAAGAAAAACAAGAGAATAACCCAATTGAAAGTATTCCCATAGTACAAGATTACCCAAAAGTTTTCCATGAAGTTAAAGAATTACCTCTAGAAAGGGAAGTGGAATTCTTTATAGACCTCATACCTGGAGCTAGTCCTATTTCTATTGCTCCATACAAAATGTCACAAAAAGAATTAGGTGAGATCAAAAGTCAACTAGAAGAATTATTAGAAAATAAACTAATACAGCCTAGTGCATCCCCTTGGGAAGCACTTGTCTTATTATTTAAAAAGAAAGATGGTGATATGAGACTATGTATAGACTACCGTCAATTAAATAAAGTCACCATTAAAAACAAATACCCCTTTCCTAGGATAGATAATTTGATGGATCAATTAAAGGGAGCCCAAGTATTTTTCAAAATTGACCTTCGATCTGGTTACCATAAGATTAGAGTAAAAACTAAAGATATTCGGAAAGTAACTTTTCAAACCAGATACAAACACTATGAATACCTAGTTATGCCCTTTGGATTAACCAATGCTCCTGCTATATTCATGGATTACATGAATCAAAATTTTCATGAATACCTTTATCAATTCGTAGTTATTTTTATAGATGACATCTTGATTTATTCTAAAAGCCATAAGAAACATGAAGCTCATTTAAGAATAGTATTACAGATACTCAAGGAAAGATAACTATATCCCAAACTATCCAAATGTGATTTCTAGTTATCAGAAGTCAGCTTTTTAGGGCATATTATTACTAAAGAGGGCATTGCAATAGACCCCACCAAAGTAGAAGCTATCATGCAATGGAAACCACTAACCACCATCACTGAAATTAGAAGTTTCCTAGGGTTAGCTGGTTATTACAGAAAATTTATTAAAGGATTTTCTAAATTAGCTTTACCTCTAACAAGGTTGAGTAGAAAAGGACAAGCTTTTATATGGGATGAATCTTATGAGAATAGTTTTCAAGAGTTAAAACAAAGATTAATATCTACACCTATCTTGATACTCCCTGACCTAGATAAAAAATTTGATGTTTACTGTGACACTTCCCGACAAGGGTTAGGATGTGTTTTAATGCAAGAAGGAAAAGTAGTTGCTTATGCTTCTAGACAACTAAGACGTCATGAAGCAAATTACCTAACCCATGATTTAGAATTAACAACAATAGTACTTGCTTTAAAAATCTAGAGACATTACCTCTATGGATCTAAGTTTGAGGTATTTAGTGACCACAAGAGCTTGCGATATCTATTTGACAAAAAAGAACTAAATATGAGGCAAAGAAGATGGATGAAGTTCTTAAAGGATTATGACTTCCGATTATCATACCATCCCGATAAAGCTAATGTGGTAGAAGATGCATTAAGTAGGAAATCTTTACACTTATTTGTATTAATGGCAAAAGAATAGAAATTAATTGAAGATTTTAGGAATCTAAATTTAGTTGTACAACTGCGCCTACAAACTTTACTCCTAGGAACATTAGTTCTCACCAATGATTTCCTAGAACTACTTGGAAAATAACAATGTGAAGATTCTGCCTTGCAAGAACTCCCTAACTTAAATTATGCATATCATAAGGATAGAAACGAAATTATCAGAATCAATAATAGAATCTGCATTCCATCAAAGTTAGAACTAAAGAAACTAATATTAGGTGAAGCCCACAAAAGTCAACTCAATTTTAACCCAAGAGTAACAAAAATGTACCAGGACTTGAAGAAAACCTTTTGGTGGAAAGGAATCAAAAGATATGTAGTTAATTATGTGACTGCATGTCTAACTTGTCAAAAAGCTAAAGTGGAACATAAAAAATCATTAGGTCACCTTCAACCTTTACAAATCCTAAAATGAAAATTGGATAGCATATCAATGGATTTTGTTACAAGATTATCTCGAACCACCAATGGATATGATGCAATATGGATAATTGTAGATAGACTGACCAAATTTTCCCATTTCCTATCCATCAATATTTGCTACTCAATAGAAAAGTTGACCCATATTTACTTAAGAGAAATGGTGCGACTACATGGAGTCCTTGTGAGTATCATCTCTGATTGAGACCCCCATTTACTTCAATATTTTGGAATAGTCTTCAAGACGCATTAGGAACTAAACTAAAACTTAGTTCAACTTATAATCCTCAAACAGATGGTCAAATGGAAACAACCATCCAAAGTTTGGAGGATTTGTTAAGAGCATGGATTTTAGAACACCTAGGAGGATGGAATTAATCCTTACCACTTGTAGAATTCTCTTACAATAATATTTTCCATGTATCTCAACTAAGGAAATATATTTCTGACTCATCACATGTATTGGAATCTAATCTTGTAACAATAAGGGAGAATTTGACTTTTGAAGCCACACTAATAAGGATAGAAGATCGCAGAGTCAAGCAATTCAAGGGAAAGATGTCCATCTAGTCAAAGTTAAGTGGAACTCAAGGGATATAGCAAAAGCAACATGGGAATTAGATGATAAGATGAGAGAATTATACCCTCAATTATTTTAACAAGGTATGAATTTCGAGGACAAAATTTATTTTTAGGAGGGTAGAATTGTAATGACCTACTTTGAATTTTTGAATATGGATTAAATTTATGGGATTTAATAAACATAGATAGACAATTCAAAATATTGTTTTAATTTTTCTTTATGTAATTATTTCTTTAGCAAAATTTAAGATCTTAAATGTAATTAGGAATAAATATTATAATCTAGATAAATTAATAGTAATAGGATAATAAACATCTTCAGAATGATTTAAAGAAAAAGTTAGAGTTTCAATTAGTAATAATTTAAAGAATTAACAATAAGAAAAATGTAATTTATAATAAATTGTTTGTGATAAAACTAATAAAAATAAATCTTATTCTTATATAGAGAGAATATAACAATAAATAGAAGAAATTAAGAGAAGGATCTTAGGATTTTTTTGAAAATTTTAAAAGCAAAGACAATTAAATTAAAATTAAAAACAAAAAGATAAGAAAGAAAAAGAAATAAAATAAAAACAAAATTAGAAAAAATTGGGAAGGATTTGAACCTAGGACGCGAGGGAGAAGAAAAGAAACGCGCCCCTGTTGCCAACTAAGCTACCTACTCAGGGTAGTCAAAACACACATTATTTGATATATAAGAAGTTAATAAATAAATAAGATCTAAAATAAAAAGCGGAGAACCGAAAAGGGCGTTGGCTAGGTTCGAACCTGCCCCCTTTAAGCCGAAAGGATTATAAGAGAGGGGAGTGACCATTGAGATTGCTAGGCCCATCGCTAATAAATAAACAAAACAAAATGAATTTATCCTTCCTCTATTTTCTTCCTCTTCCTCAACCGAACCACCATTAACGTTTTCCCCAAAGCTTCGAAAAACTCTGTAAATCACCACCCCAGCTAAATATACGAGTCCTTGTGACTCAACAAGGCTACCCCATGCCTAGATGAATAAAATACATTATCTAAGGCTGTCATAATTGCTATAAAATGCCATGAAATCCAAAGTCGAAATTGCCATTTGTAACATCCTATTTTTATAAATTAATAAAAATATTATTGGTTCAAATATAAATAAAGTAGTTAGCTAGATAATAG
>JAMLFT010008070.1:0-14098 GCA_026544285.1 Pachyrhizus erosus | reverse complement strand
TTAAAAATAAAAAAAAATATTTTAAATAAAAAATTTTAAAAATATATATTAATTTTTTTTATTTTATTAAAAATAACTTTATTTAAAAAATAAATACAAATAAAAGAGTCCAATAACGAAAGCTTGTGTTTCGGGGTAGAAATTGTGTCCACGAACTTGCATGTGGTGATGGATAAATTTGATATTTCGTTGATAGCAACTTTTGCAAATTAGAGATTTGTCAATATTTCCAAGATGGATGGTGATAATAACTCTTGGATTTTCTAGCTTGCTTTGTGGGGTTGAATAACATGTGACGTGCTTTGTGGGATAGAAAACTAAATGTGTCAATGATGTGAGATTGGAAATTGAAACAAATGCAAAGTCTTTGTAGAAGAAATATATCTCTTACAAATATTATAGTAGTATTTGCAGTGGACCTCGATTATTTTCTGTCAAGCAGTTTTGTCTTTAATCAGTTTAATTTGAAGGCAATAGAATCTTCTCATTTTCAGATTGGTTCATTGATCCACTAATGTGTAATGTTTAAAATTAATTTTTTAATTTTATTTTAACATATGTAAACTTTTATTCATATATGTGATTTTCTTATTTAATAAAAATTAATAATAAATATATTTTTTGAATGGACTTAAAGTAACTTAAAATTTTAATTACTTTATCTTCGAATCAATCTTGTGTTGGATGGAAATATTAAGGCCACTGGAGACCTTGGCTCCTCCTAACTTTTTGCAATTTTAATTTTTTTTAATTTGTATTATATTTAAATATTAAGATAACTACAATAATTTTTTATATTTAGGAATTTAGTTATGAATATAATAATATTTAAAATTATTTAATTATTTATATTTTTTGATAAAATATTTGTTATAATATTCATTGAGAAGATAATGACATTTTTTTGTTTTTAAATAAATATTCTATTTTTTATTGCATTTCCTCTGTATATAGATAATATTTGAATTTTTTTATAATCCATAATTTTTTATTTTAAAGATCATAAATAACTGCATTTGTAAAATAAATAAATTTATTCGTTTTCTCTTTATATTGGTTTGATAATAATTATTAGGAATTAAATACTGTTTATTATTATTCTTTGCAAATGAGAAAAATTTACAACTTAATTTTTTTTTTCCTTTTTATTACTATTTTTTGTAATACAACATGCTTTTTCTCTTTCGTTTTAACAATCTAAAATTAACTTTTCCTTAACGGTTATTTGCTATTAAACTTGTAAAAGTCAGCGAGTAATGTAATTTCTTTTTGATTTGGTAGTTTTCTTAACATAATTAATATGACCTTTTTTTTGTAAAAATTTAGTATTAATATACCAATTTTTGTTATAAACTTATGAATATTATTGGTGACATTTGAAAATAATAATTAATATTTGTAATCTTAGATCTTTTAAAAAAATATGTCTAATTTGTCTTCTGTATAAATGTTTTTAAATTATTTTGAAAAATAAATAATTATAAATATTTTATATAAAATTTAATGGTTATATATTTGTTAGAAAACATTAATTTTTATCACCAAAAAAAGAGAAACTTGGTTTTTTATATTCCCCCTTCCAATTAATTAATTTTGGCTCCGTCCTTTGCCCAACGTGTATCTCCTCTTTATCTTTGATGACATTTTTTTTTTTTTTTTTTGTGTATGAGTTACAATATCCTTGTACTCCCTTATTAAAACAATTGATTTGTCAATTGGTAAATAATAATAATAACTGTTATATTATTATGAATCGTACAAACTCCTTTAATTTTAGAGTTACTTTTGCAAGCTGTCTAAAGTCATCCTTCAAGTCATTCATCTATTATTTTAGACATGTCCTCAAAAAATATTATCACATTAATGAATTAATGTACGGTTAAGTACATATAGCTGTACATACAGATTTTAATTTGATGTTATGTTGATCAAAAATTGATCTTTACAGTGTCTTCTAATATCACGAACATACAATTATAATTAGATGATGCTATATACGACTGTGATTTCTTTTATTATGTGGAGAGTACCTTAAAAAGTTAATTCATTCCTTTCAGTATTTTAGTTTTGAAGAAAAAAATAACGCAATCAACATTAAGTTAATGCTCCTTAAAACAGAAAGTTGTTTTAAGATTATTATAATTTTTTTTTTTTCAAATCATCATATTTTAAAGGTTTCAATTATTGGGATTTAATTAGAAAATCCAAAAGTATTTTATTACTTTAAAATTTGCTCAATTAAGCTCTCAATAAAAGAAAAATAAATTAATTTAATGTGTATGTAAAGTTAATTTATTTAACCAAATTTTTTAGAGCTGGTATATTTTTCTTCTTATAAATACAAATTTTATTAATGACCAACTCAACATAAGATGGCTGAAATTTGTGAGATTTAACCTCCCGATACAAATAAAATGAGATCTTACATCCAAAACAAAGAAAGAAAGAAAAAAGTGAAACATTATGGAACCAAATACACCTGCAACATAAACATGCTAACATGTTATATTGTCTTTTCTACTAAGGACAGGTTGACTATTGACTATTATAGTCTTCTGCCTTCTTAATTCATTTGCAAAGTCCAACTATGGCGCCAAAACATCATAGTGCATGTCAATGTCCACATTAAATCATCGACAAATTTCCCAACAATAACTTCACCATCAAAAAGCCAAAGCAACCAAACAGTCATGTATCCAAATGGCGTGCTACACTAACAACTGTAGTCAACTACTCTTTGAAGTGGATCATTAGTAACTAGAAGGAGAATGAATAATGATACTCCAAAACTGACTTTGACTAATTTTACGTACAAACTACTACTTCTAGAATATCCTCTTAAACTTTTTGTTTGGCTTACAAAAGATGGTTAAAAAGATATACTTTTCTCCTCGTGTGAGATATTTAGAGAATAAATCATAGTAAATCAAATATCTTAAAACTGATACTTCTAAAAATATTCAGAATCTGGAAATCAGTACCAAAAACTGGTTTTTCAATTTGAACATAGATGTTCCTTGCGAAGTTAAAAATACTTCGAAAGGTCTTGTTTAAGTGCGGACTATACATTTTGTTAAGTTTTAAATACTTTTCAAAAAATATGATGATAATGCAGCAAGCATATGCATGTGAAGCATAAAGTAAAAAGAAGACAGCAAAGACAACCAATTACTTAGGTTCACCCACAACTTTTGGAGTATATTGAATCTCTACAATTATTGGGTTTTCATTAACACAAGTATTACAATTAGGGCCACAATAAAAATAGGAAAAAAAAAGAAATTAATTAAATGCAGTCGTCATTAATATTTATTTTTAAAAATATTAAAAAAAAAATTTGAAAGTCTTCGAAATCAAAATTAAATTCAGAAATTGATTATGTGTAGCGAAGATATTAACACCCTACAATATTCACTAAAATAATTCTTACTTATTTTATTCCAAAAAAATATTTTTTATTTTTATTATTAATTATTATAAAAAATACATTTTATATTTACCTATTTAAAAGAAAATTCTTGCACAAGGACTTAATTAAGTTAACAAATAACTAGTCATTACATCCTCACAATTAAATAACATTAAAGATAAGATTGTAATTCATTAGTATTATTAATTATTGTATATTTCAATAAAAAAAATTATTTATTAAAATTGGTGTACAAAAATTTTAGATAGCAAATGATTATTCTATAATATTAAAAGATAGAATTATTACTCAATTAATATCACTAACCGTTGCATAAATTATAAAATATTATTTTTTAATTAAAGTGTAAATTTATTTCTTAAAGACTTTTAAAAAAATAAAAATTCTATATACAAAAATTTTAAATAACAAATGATTATTTTATAAATTTTTATAGAATTGTTACTCAATTATGTCACGTATAATTGCATGAGTTAAACTTGTTATTCTTATTTAAAATGAAAATTTATTTTTCAAATACTTTATAAAAAAAACTCTATACATAAAAGTTTTAGATAATAAATGATTATTTTATAAATTTTTATGATCTAAATAACATTAAATGGTAGAATTATTATTCAATTAATATTATAAATTATTGTATAAATCAAAATTATCATTTTATTTAAAATATAATTTTTTTAACATTTTAAAATAAAAATAACTGTATACATAAAAGTTTTAGATTATAAATTATTATTCTATAAATTTTATTATTTAAATAATATTAAAAGGTAGATTTAATATTCAATTAATATCACAATCATTGAACTAAAATAAATATATTTTAAAAAGAAACTTAAAGGCTAAATAATATAAATTGTCCTACCATCTCAGAACCTTTTGTTCCATTCAATTTATTGTAATTGGTATCACGTTCACTTTAGTGATTAGCATTGTGTAGCAAACATATAATACTATTGTCACTGTTTGCAAAACTAAAATAGGTTGAGGCAGATGCTATATAATATAAAATGATAACTATGGAATGTAGCACCACGTTCAAAAATATTCACAGACTAAATACTACAACGCACCTTCTTTTATTTTAATTTTTTTTGTTTGTTATATATATATTAAAGTTATGATCTATTGAAGTTGGAGAAAAATAGACAATCAAATGATAATTTCAAACATATCAACCGCAGTACAAGAGAAAGGAAAATGTTGCACTTGATATTGAAATGCAAACTCAGAAACACATTCCGAAAGAGGAAGAATCGTTTATCCTGTGCATATTTATTTTGATTATATGAGTGGTAAAAACAAAATAAAGGGTTTCAAATTTTGCTAATTCGAATAACAGTTGAAAGATAAAAATTTTGCTAATTCGAATAACAGGAATTCACAATCGACATTTAGTTTGATTTTTTAAACTAATTTTCACCACAAATAGAAAGTAAATCAATCAAGCTTACTTCTTCCATGTTTTACTGAGTTTTCTTATTCCTAAGTGTTTTTCTTGTTGTAATTTTGACAGGAAAAAAATACACTTGAATGAGGTTTCACAGATCTCTGCCATGGATTTCTATTATAAACTATTTGGTTTGTTTTGCATAGATTCTAGAAAATTTCAGAGGAACCTTATTCATGAGAAAATTCATCTTGATGGATATATGTGAATACCCACAAATAAAAAAAAAAAAATTGTGAATAATTTCTAAACAATACTTGTACAGATAACATGATAAATACGGAACAAATTTCTATCAAGCAGAACATGTAGCAAAAAGTTATTATGTATGTGTCTGTTCTATCCCATTGTCATTCTTACATGACTAACTATTTTTAAAGTCATGTTTCTCCTTTAACTAAACTTTTTGTTTGTCTTCTAGAGGATCTACTGAATGATGCAAGATCTTACTTTTCAATCTTCGTTCAATTTTTTATTTTTATTTTTAAATGAAAGTGGGACAGAAAATTTATAATATGGGTATTGTAATAAAAATTATAAAGTAAATGTTTTAGAGAAATGTAGATATATATCTTCAATCACATGTTTTCATTTCTTTTAACAGTTTGTTTGGTACAGTGAAAGAGAAGAGAAAAAAATAAAAGTCGAAGAGAGTGGTATATTTTTTGTATTTTTTTTTCTAAAGGTGTTACGTTCATAAATTTGATTAAAAAATCTCTAACTCATTATGATGCAATAATATATAAAATTAAAATTTTTATTTTTTTGAGTAAGATAAAAAATACAAACTAAAATTCAAATTATAAAGAAACCTTAAAAATTAAACTAATTAAAATATAAAACTAAAAAATTAAATATATACAAAATTAAATATAAGACCAAATTGTAAATTTTTTAAAATGGAAGGACTTAAATTACAAGAAAAGACAAAATATAGGTGATCAAAATTGTTAATCAAAAATTAAAGAAAAACCAAACTTATAATTTATTATATATATAATTTTTAAAATTGTCTATTCATTTTAATTTAAACATACCTTTATACCACAACTTAAATTATTTATCATAAATTTAAAATATAATTTATATAATTAAAAATATTTATTTATTTTGAATTATAATTATATATAAAAATATTTATTTTGTGTCATGCACATACTAAAATATTAGTTAAAACTAATAATTAGTATATTAATAAAAAAATACATATAAAATTTAATATGAGACAATGATATTTTATTGATAATAGATAAAAATATAAAATCAAATAAAATAAAAAATATATCCTTTTTATATTTGATAAAATTATATTATTCATTTAACATAATAAAAATATATGTTTTTTAATAATATCATGTGTTTATTTATGTAAGATATATTTATATTTTTAAATATTTATATATAAAGACCTTTTATTTATCATTTCGATCTATACTCATAAAATATCAAGAATAATCCTAAGGATCATCATAGATAAAGCGTTATCTTGATGTATTCCTTGCCTCGAAAAACTTTGATCTTGCCTTAAAGAAATCCTACTTCTACCGTAGATATCCATTAATTCTGCAATCTTTAACTAATCTCACATTGCTATAACAATTATCAATGTAAGAACACACAATAAAATAATTTCTTATCCTACACAACCATGTTGACGATAGATAAAAAAATATATATATATATAAACAATTCATCTTACATCATTGTTAATGAATAGTTGATGCGGAATCACACAACTCAAGGGTTTGATCCATATTCCAGCATAAGTAGAACGAACTATTTTGAAACCGCTACTGTAATAACCCTTGTTGCCATTAAGAGTTTTCTTATCATTTTCAAAATTTGCCGAATAAATAATATTTGATTATTAAAAATAATCCTTCTTAATTAAGGGTAATTTATTTTTTATTTTAAAACATGAAACATGAAACTTTAAACATTGATTTTGTGTTGGTTTAAGGTGATTTTTTACAAGGACTAAAACAATAAATAAATGACTAAAAAATTTAAAAGGACCCAAATCAAAAGATTTTTGTTTTAACTAAATTCTTATTTAACCAAAAAAACTATATTTAACGTCAGGACTTCTACTTGTTTATTTTGATGAAGACTTGGACTTACTTTAAATCCTCGTATAAAAAGCTGAATTTAAAAAGTTCAATATTTAAATAACATTTACTAGTCGTTTATTTCTTTTAACAAAATATTAAAAAAATATCATTATATACTCACTAGGTGTATACACACGTAGAGAAAATAGAAAAACCAAATATATGAGAAGTGATGCAATGTGGTAAAAACAAAGAGAAAAGAGACAAAGATAAAAAAAAAAATAAGGTGGAAGAAGAAAAATTATTTTACACATATATATACTACATATTTCAAACAATCGAAAAAATGAGTAGGGTGTCAACTCCCTCTTAACATATTAATTAAAAACAAACAACCTATCCCTAGCCTTCTAAACATATGGCTTATCTTAATTTATTATATTTTATGTACATCAAAAGTGCAAGTAAATAAGTGAGATAGTTTTATTTATAAGGTCTATTACTTTCTCTCATGCGTGATACGAATCTTGTTTCAAATGATATAAGGCCTCTTAGTTTCTGTTTTTCTTTCGCTAGAATGTACACCGCTCCTGGAGGATATCAAGGACGCCAGTTTAGGCATTTGAGTACTGATACTGGTATAACTTAATTTGGGGTGTATAGATGGAAGGAAGAGAGAAATGGAGAGAAAAAAAGAAAATGAAAAGCAAATGGTAACAGATATGATGATAAATGATGTAACAGGAAAAGAAAAAGAGGAATAAAAAAAATAGATGGAAGCTAAAGTATTCATATATTGATGCATTGTGTGCTAATTAAAATATTATAATATCATGGAGGTAAGTGTCATGTTGCTCTAAAGTGTCATTGCTACTAATTGGATCAGGCATGATTCAAAATGGAGGTAAGTGTGATGTTGCTCTAAAATTGGCATGTGGCATATGTATATATATATATATATATATATATATATATATACATATTTTATATTCACACTCATAGGAAAGTAATGGGTTTTGATATATATATTCAGGGATGGATTCCACTATAGTATCTTTTTGGATTGCTTTGCTTTTTTCATTTTCGGGGTGTATCAAGGCCAAGACTATCTTTATGTACTCTATTTGGTGCAGTTTTCATGGCACAACTCGTGCTACGTGGGGATGCACTTTTTAATGTAATTGATTTTTTCTTATAAAAAAATGAAAATATCACATCCTCTTTTTTACTTTCATGTTTTTCCTAATAAAATAAAGATGCCGAATGTACTTGAAGCTAATGCGCACCAAACGTACTTTGGAAGGAAACATCTTGCCTTCTAACGCGTTGGAAGATGATGTGTTGTAAACAAGGGGAATTTCATTTGTTGGTTATTTTAAGATACTGGTAGTTGTGGTTATGGTTGTGGTTGTGGTGGAGTAATTGTATCTACATCATTGCTGCATATAACAGTTTGAAGCCAGGAGATACACTGAATTTCGCAAGTGAGCTGCGTTCAGAAAACGGTAACTGTTGCATGAGCCTTCCCCAATTAAATGATGTTCAAGACGGCATTTACTTGCACATATATGCCCAAAGCGTGGATCTTTGTGCATTTTGGGTTGCAAATAGAAACCATCCCGTTGACGATTCTGCAGTTCTGTGGCAACCTTGATGGGCACAGGCAACTTTGTGCTGCAACAACTTCACCCCGATGGAACAATGAGTATTCTATGGCAAACTTTTGATTATCCTACTTCCTGTAATAAAGTTAGGAATGAATTACAAAATTGGTCATAAGTGGTAAGTGATTTGGTGGTTTAGTAATAGTGTCCAAGTAAGACCATTCATCCTTGTTGATTTGAGTTTTAGGATAAAAGAAAAATAATTTAATAAAGAAATAATATAATTTTATTTTGTATCGTAAAAGTATATAATTTTATTAAATTTGACTTGTATTTAAATACTTAAAAAAATAATTGAATAAAAATTATGTTTTACGATTTTAAAAAATATTACTAATAACTAAATAATAAAATTTAAAATTAATTAACTCACTAACAATTCATTAAAAAAAAATTATCTTTATTACTTATTTAAATTTAAATTAAAACTACTTTGACAGTATTTAAGACATATTTAACACTCCTCTTTGTCTTTGAAGTTATAAACTTTTAGCTTCTTTCTCAAAAATTTAACCTGCTAATTTAGAATAGTTTGGTAAAGACATTAATAATTTGATCTTCTGTTCTAGATATGTTTTCTTCTATTAAAATATTTTTGTTTCTCTCTCATATAATTGAGTCTTAGCATTTTCAACTTTTAACTTTTCAATCAACTCTTTAATTTCAATCTTTAGTGATGACATTTCTATACTATAACTCCTTATCTTTGATTCATTAGTCACCAACTCTAAATTCAAAGTTTTTACACACTTCTCATTATGCTTAATTTTCTCAACTTTTTCTTTTATTTTGTTTTCTCTCAATTATATATGTTTGTTTGTGTGCTCTTGCATAATAGTTATAAATATTACTTTAATAGCACCACTAGAAGACTTGGCTGTTATTTTAGAACCAAGTTTTTCTTCATCAACTTCTTCTTTCTTTTGCTATAATTCAGTCATATAATCTTTTATTGAAAAGATAATTTGTTCCTCCTTCAATGAATTTAAAGCAAAGTTTTTCCTTGTCATTTTTACTTGAAAAATATCCTTGTCATTTTTACTTGAAAAACATCTTTGTCATATGCATCTTTAATTATGTAACTTTTGTTTTCAAACAATACTTTATAACCTTTTTCAACTAGTTGTCCAACACTCAACAAATTATTATCAATTTTAGGAACATACAACACATCATAAATGAACTTTATACTTAAGTAGGTTGAAATTGTTATTCTTCATTTTTCATTCATAGCAATGTACTTGTTATTTCCAACTTGAACTTTCAATGTACTTGCAATGCTTAGTTCCTTAAATAAATTCTTGTTGTTTGTCATGTTGTTGGTACAATCACTGTCAATAAGTCAATTCTGACTTAACTCATCGCTAAAGAAACATGTGACAGAAAACAAGCAATCTTTCTCCTCTTGATTAGCAACCTTTGCCTCTTCATCAAGTGGTTAATTCTTATTTCTATAAATAATAACTTCATGCCTCATTTGATTACACTCACTACACTTAGCATTGAGTCTTCTTCCACATTTAAATAAAAGATGATATTTCTTTCCATAATGCCGACATGGTGGATATATTGATCTACCTTCTAAACTTTCTTCACTTTCTTCCAAATTTGTCCTCCATTTACGTTCTTTTGTTGATCTACAACTTTGCTTGCAAACCTCCTTCAATTGTGTTTTCTTATCTCATAAGTCTTCTTTGCTTTTAGGCTTGTAAAACACTCAACACTTCTACAAAGGAAATAATTGTTAAATCTTTAGAATTATCTAAAAAAGAGATTGTGGATTCAAATTTTTCAAGAAGAATAACTAGAATTTTTTGGACAATTCTAGAGTCTTTAAACTCCTAACCAAACAACCTAACTTGATTTGCAATGTTAAGAAGTCGATTAGAATACTCCTTCACTATTTTTGACTCCTTCATCCTTTACATTTCAAACTTCCTAATTAAGTTGAAAGCTTTCATCCATTTGATCTTAACATCTTCTTTATATTCCTTATTGAGAAAATATCATATCTCTTTTGGTGACTTTAGTGTCACAATTCAAGTAAAGGTGATAGATGAAATAGCAGCAAACAAATAAGTCTTTCTTTTTTACTTCCTTATTTTTTTGTCCTTTTGATTTGTGATCTAGACTATTGTGGGATTGTTTGGTAGAGGAAGAACTACATAATCATCTTTTGTGCTAGTACTTCTAGGTAAGCTTCTATTCTCACAACCCAAATTTGATAATTTTCTTCATCTAACACTAGAAGAGCAATTGATGAAATTGTGGTTTCTTTGTTCACAACAACCAACTCTCACTCTCACAAGTTCCTTAAGAATAAGGCTCTCGATACCACTTGTTGGTTTTAGTTTTAGGATATAAGAAGAATAATTTAACAAAGAAATAATATAATTTTATTAAATCTAACTTGTATTTAAATACACAAAAAAAATAACTGAATAAAAATCATATTTCATGATTTTAGAAACTATTACTGATAATTGAATAATAAAATTTAAAACAAATTAATTCACTAGCAACCCAATAAAATATTTTTATCTTTATAATTGACTTATTCAAATTTAAATTAAAACTATTTTGATAGCACTTAAGGCATATGTCCAACAAGCCTCAAGTGAGAAACCACGAGAAGAGAATTGATCATCAATCATAGAGGAGAATTGCGCTGGAGCAATGGAGAAATGAAAAACAATAATGGATTCATGCACAACAAAGAGTATAAGATTGTCTGACACGAGAATGAAAGCTACTTTACAATTACAACATCAAATGAAGAGGCTACAAGATGGATTGTATTAGTAACTAGGCAGTTGGTAATTGGAAAGGAGATGTTACAAGGGCTTATGTGTTATGGGTACAACACAGATGGAGAGTGCCAAAAATGGGAGGGAGGAGATACCCTCTTGCAGGCATCCTGGTGATGCATTCCAAGTCAAGGAAATGTAAGTCAATTCAAGCCTCAAAAATGAGCTAGGTGAATCTAGTTATGGCCCAAGTGATTGTCAAGCTATTAACTGGAAAGATTGCAGTAAATATTTATTTAAATTATAGTATTTTTATTATTGTGAACATTATATTTATGTGTACTTAATTTTTTATAATTAATCAGTTTTAAATATTTTATTATATAAAATAAAATTTTATTTTAATAAAATTTTAATTATTTTAAAGATATTAGTTTTAATTATGTGATATAGTTGAGAAACATTGAAAACAAAAGATTAGTTCAAAAGCATTTTTGAGCTCTGGAGTCCTTGGGAAAGGATTTACCACCAGGAATACATTATGTTCCTTTCATTTTCTTGTTTTCCTTTGGGTTATCTTGTGTTACTAATACTTTCAAAACTAAGTCGATGAACCTCAATTGCATCTTTATGTAATCTAAATTTGTTTATCTAATACAAGTATATTTCATGTGCTAGAATTAGAGTACATACGGACTATTATGAGCTAAAAAAGTTTTATATTCTTGGGAGAACATGACAAAAAAATAACCCAAAAAATTCAATCTGGACAATAGTAATAATTAAATGAGCAGAAAAACAAAATAAAAATACCTCAAATTTTAATGTGAAAAAATTTCTTTAATATGAGAAAATAAAAACAAGAGACTTAGTTCAGATAGTCTCCCACTATATAAAATAATGGGTATACTAATAGAGTAATCTTCATAAGACCAATAGAAATCAATTGAGCATTGAAAACATCATCCAAAGGTGGAAACTAACACAATAAACCCAAAAATGGGTACAAATAATAGAGAAGGTAAAATCGCCAACATAATATGTCAAAATAAAGAACTCTCTGGCAGGAACAATATACTGGAATTTTTGCCAAAACAAAACATGTTTTTGTTACCATATCTTCTGCTAACATAACCCTCTTTTTTTTAATTAACATAACCCTCTTTTTACTCCTTACATTTTTGCTCCAATTTTTTAACATAGCCTGATTTTAAAGAAACAATTGGCTTCGTCCCTTTGATTCTTTGAATCACTTTTTATTTCCATTTCTTTTTTATTATTTATAGATTAACGTGAGCTTCACTTAACTAAACAAATGTCCACCTCACTACATAAGTGGGGTCAAGTGTTGCAAATCCCAGCAACCGTGTTGCAAGTCTTAAGCTTGTCCCTAGTTAAAGACCTTTGTCAACATAACCACCACGTTCGTAATCTTAACATAATCACCATGTTAGAAATCTAAACTCTTTTCTGTTCTTGTCTAGTATTGGAAGAAATTGAATCAAGGTCAATTATATTACCACTGACACATGGCACTAGAATCTCTCTTCCCTGACAACATTTTTATACCACTAATCTTCTATAAACTCAACATCATGACTCCTAAATAACTTTCTTACCAACAGGATTATAAAACATATACCCTAACTCATCTAGACCATATTCAATTAACACACACTAGATACTTATTCATTGCATCAAGCTTAGACCTCTTATTGATCTTTAGGAATATGAACAAATAATTTACATCCAAAACACATGGAGGTGTCATAAGAATCAATATTCTTACCTAAATTCTTTTTCGACTCTTCCTATTGTAAGGACACAAACATAGTGAAAGATTTAGAACATGCACAATTGTGCTAATTACAAATGATTGTGGAAACTCTACCCTTCAAAACAAACATCTAAATCTTCCAACCAATGTTTTATTCATCCTTTTAATTAGCAACACCATTCTTTGGAGTAATCTTCTAATGTTTAATCCCATGCTTTCTATGTTGCGTAAATTAGCAAGGGATTAGCAATGAATTAATACATGAAATTTGTGAGGAATTAGTCAAGAAATCTTTCTGTTACATTTAAATTTTCATAATAAAAAATAATATATAATTTTATATATATTGATAAAAACTATTTTCAAAACTCAAATACAGTGTTATATTTTTTTTTTCTTTTTCGTAAGCTATCATCATTTTTTCCTTTTTTAGGAATATTTATCCATTAGTCACCTTATTTATTTATTTTATTATTTTCTCGATTGGAAGGTAATAGAAACAATTCAAAAATTTTATTTAATTTCTTATTAGATTATCTTAAATAAGATGGATGATTATGTTTTAAAGTAATGTGTGTAAGATACATATCTAGATATGTATAAAAATTCATAAAATATAATAAATATATATTACAAATTTGTAATATATAATAAATAACTTCCTATTATTTATAAATAAGAATAGTATTAATATTCCTTTGTTTAAATCATATTCATAAAGAAAACAATTTTACTTTTTGGTTCATTAAGGAACAATTCTTTCATTTTTCATTATTATACATTTCTCTATGTCTCCTGTAGCTATATTATTTTTTTCTTATTACACTTCACAATGAAATATCAGTAATGTATTTAACAGTATTGGTATCAGATAACAATGCGTAAAACAAATTAAAGTATCAGGACTTGATAGTACGTAAGTATCACAACTTCAATGATAAAAGGTTATCAAAGTAGTGACAAAACAGTATATATA
>JAMLFT010008069.1:0-14100 GCA_026544285.1 Pachyrhizus erosus | reverse complement strand
ATTTTCTATTTTTTTAGGACCAAAATATTGTTTAAAAAAAAAATCAAATTACAATTTTAATCCCCTCATAATTCTTAATATGCCCCTCTATTCAAAATCAATTGACCATAATGAGATATTTTCATACTGATGTAAACGAATATAGTAAAACTTCAATAATAACATGACATTTATGTGATTAATAATGTAATAAAGTAATTTATAATTTATAAAATATTGTATAAATAGTATATATGAGACTAGAATTCTAATTCCTTTATTTTTCATTCTCCACCTAAATCACTAAACTATTTATTTGAATTATATTGTAAATATTATATTGTATTAAACATATTAGTTTTTGTAGTATATTCTAATAGTAGTATGTAAAATTTAAAAGTTTAAAAATATATTTAAGCTAAAAGAGACCAAATTTATTTCAGTCAAGAGTGAAAATCTGAATAATAATTAAAGAAAAAAAAAGTCAAGAGTAAAATACAACTTATTTCTCAAATTTTCAAAAAATATTCATTTTATATGTAATTTTTTAAGAACAAAAGTAGTGATTTTTAAAGTTAAATATATTAATAATTTTTTTTTCATATGTATCACTATAATTAAAATTAATTACTTATTTTAATGTGTTTGGTTACCACAATTAAATCAACCTAGTTGGGGCACTCACTCTATTGATTTTTATACTTGGAAAGGTTGAGATTATCCCATCAATAGCCAATAAAAGAAGAGTTGCAAAGGAAGATCAAGTTTCCCATAAAAGGTAGGTTTACATTCTATCTTTACATATTTGATGTTCTAAGATCATATATGACATTCTGCCAAAAAAAAAAAAAAAATCATATATGACATCTCAAACTATTTTTTAATACCTTTGCAAGACGCCCTTTGCAGTGATGGAATCCTATGTGTCTTTAATATTGGTAGTGGTCTATCTAACTGGACCAGAGAGTTATTGGCCTTGCAAGAAGAACCAGGCAGTTATTTTCTGCACTCCAAAAAATTACTTTCTCTATGTATTTTTTATCTTCTGAATTGACTAATTTCAAAGGTAATTTTTTACATTTTATAGAATGCAGCAAACAATTATAGGAGGAGGCCAAGCCAAGTATGCATCATCCAATCAAGCCTATAACAGATCCCAACATTGTTTTCACAGCCTAATAAAAATGCATTACAAAATGTGAAGTTAATGTCCTTGCTCATGCCATCTAGTACCGTTGGATTAAAAATTTATTTTTAAAAATGTTAAGATAAAAATATAACATTTTTATCTTTATTATAAGATTTTAAAAATTATTTTTAAACATAATTTATTATCAGAAATATATATTACATATGTTTTTCATCTTTTTATTTTCATGGAAGATTGAGAATATTATATTTTCGTGAAAATAGAAGTTATAATTTTTCACTTCTTTTTATTTGACATCATTTATTTATTTAATACTTTTTTTTTTTTAATTATAATATATTTAAAAAATTAATAAAAAATAAATATTTATCAAACATTTTTTAATGGAAATTATATTCTTAAAAATGTAATAACATTTACAGGAATATAATCAAATCTGTGAAACAAACATTCACTAAAAATTATAATACGTACAGTAAGTTACAGGTAGATTTTATGAAACTGCACAAACTGAAAGTATAAAAAAAATTGTATGAGGACTATCAATTTTCTTAAATAATTAAAAAATTAATGTAGAGCTAAAAAATAATTGAATAGTATATACAATCTCACGAAACTTTAAAAAGTATCATTATAATTTATTGTTGATTTAATTATTTTATACATCGTTGTTTATTTTGTATCTATCTGAAGAAAGCCCAAAAGACTGAACAATGTTTTTTGTGAACTTCAAACTATCATTTACAACACTATCCGAGATGAATGCCATTTACGTGCCATCATCAAACAAGTTCATAAACAAATCTTTTTTGTTAATAATTTTAATGTGTAATAAGCATTTATTTTTTATATAATTAAATTTGATAATAAAATATATTTTTAATATTACATTATTTACAATTAAAACTTATAATAAATAAATATTTTTTAATATATAAATTAATGAATAATATAAATTGTGGTATAAAATTATTTTAATTATTAATAAATTCTTTTGAACTGAAAATTAATTTAAAAATAGAGATAATAGAAACAAGTAGATAATAGAAAATACATGTGTAAAAAATTCTTTATTTATCGAAACTCCGTTTGACTAAATTATGGTGCTACCAGGCTATGACCTTTTTCTAAATGTTGTGTACCTATTAAGTTGAACTAAAGAATCTTAGAGAGCTACTTAGATTCGGTCCTACTGTTAGTTCTTGACTTCTGTATTATATTTTGGATCTAATGTCCTTCAACGTTTTCCAGTAGTACTAGTTATAAAGCTCTTTCAAATGAATAGCACCATATAAAGGATAGATGGGACAAATTGGTTCATAAGGATAATGAAGACTTGTATTAGTAATGCATAATTCAACGGCACATAAAAACTAAAATGAATAAAATCTTAAACTTCGAAACCTAGTTGACATATAATTTCTTTGGTGAAGATAAAAATAGTGCCCGAATACACGAGTTCCAGCTCTAAAACCATAAAATGAAATAAAATAACTACATTTTTCAAATATTGTATTATATCATAATAAAAATAAAATTTCTATTCTATTAATTAAAAAGTTGCCGCGATAATTAAATCTACAAGCATTGAGGGAAATAATATAGGTTGGATAATCAGTAATTTCAAAAACTTTTAAATTACTAGTTAACATAAACAAATAAAACAAAATTTGGTTGAAATTGACATAAAACTAAACGTTCACACTAAAATATGTCCTAGGGCATCACCCTAAAGGTGATCGACCAACAGTTATAAAAAACATACATCATCTTGAATCATACCAATTTTCATGAACTAAAGTCAAATAGAAATATGAAATACGCTAAAATTAAGCAGCACCCTTTCCCTTCTTCCTCTGGATTTTCTTCATGTAAAACTCCAGCTCCTTACCTTCAAGAATGTACCTACACAAATATAAAAATAAGAAAAGCAAACAACAAATAGTATATGATGTTGGCACAAACATACTCTGACAAATCAAGTTTAAGCATACCCATCAGCCCTGCCACATTGTCCAGGGCGAGAAGAAATACAGGCCAACAATCGGCCACCTCCAAATTGCTCTTCAATGTGTGGATCAAGTTTACGATCTTTCTGGCGCTTCTCAAGTTTTCTCTGCACATGGTTACTTTTCTTAGTTTCTTCAGCAACAGCCTCACCCTCCTGCAAGTTTGACACCAGGTCAGAAAGCCATCAAATGCACTTATTAGATACAGCTTTTGTGGAACACATGCAATCAATGTAACGGCATTTTGTAATATGGTGTTCAGAAAGCACGTCCAGAGTATCACACGGAAACTACAGTGCACTTTGCTTCCAATTTCAACATATCTCCCACCCAATAATATTCAACAGGAAAAAATAGAGCCATTATTCAAGAAATATAAATGAAGAAAATTCACAAAGCATCACCTCTGTAGATTCCTTCTTGGATGCTACTTTCTTTTTTCTACCAATATCAACACCATAGTGCTGAAGGTACCACTGCTTGAAAGGAGCAGCATCAACCTGAACAATAGCACTCTTGACCAAGGTCTGAGTTCGCACAAGTTCATTGTTTGAGGCATTGTAAACAACATCTAGAATACGTGTCTTGCGAGTTACTGCTTCACTACCCCATGAGTAGTTCCCAGTATCCAACCTCAATGCTCTCCACTTTACATTGCCACCTCTAACACGAATCCTCCGGATTGTCTTGTTGCTTGATAACTTGGTGTTTGCTGCCTGACGTCCAAGCTCATACCTGTATGAACCCAGAAAAAATGACTTAGCTTAAATAAAAATTAATTAGAGATTTAGGATTGAATATAACTAATTCAAAAATTCTCAAACAAAATGTCAAGAAACACATAAATTAATCCATAATATTTTCAAATAATCATCACCAACATTAAGATCTACCCAAAGGTGCAAACATTGAAAAATATTAACCACGTTTAACTGAAATGAACCATAATTCATAAGGCAGAGATGATAAAAATTCAGCTAGCTGTGAAATTGGTAGCTGCTATTTCATTATTGCGCCACTGTTGCTCTCTTACATTCAGTTTGTTTTCTATAGAGGATATCTTACCCTCACCATAGTTGTAAGCTCTCACTCTATGTTTAGATATGATTTTTCTTAATGAAGAAAAAGCATTTGTATAACAAAAAAGCATACATGCTATATGATCATTTAAGTAGGAGAACTGCATTCCAAGCAGCAAAAACAGGTGAGCGCAGTGCAAAAGATAAATTTTAATGCTCATTCATGAAACACCTCAATATCCAGACGTGAGAATGGACTAATAGCAAGGAGGATAAAGTAGAGATTCAATCTTTCAAAACGATGGTAGTCTTCTATGCTTCTCAGTTTGTGAAGGGAAGAAACAAGAACGAAAACACATTACTAAATTTCTAACTGAAAAGCATTAAAATCTTAACCAAAAAGGGTATTTGTTTTGCATAACTTTAACTTACAGTGACCATTTGAAATCCCTATCCCTATAATGAAATCCAAGAATAAAAAAACACTAAAGCTAGATCGGGCAGATACACCAGCAGACATGAACTGATTCATGACCCCCAAATAATATTAAAAAAAAAAAAAATAGAACAACCACTGTACACGTCCAATTGCAACCATTCTCATTCTTGTGGAACCAGAGTATTTAACAGCCAATCAAAATCATGCAACTAACCCAAAAAAAAACAATAACAATAATAAATCATTTGAAATAATCCCATTCATCTAATGCAGGAAAAAAAAGTAACTTGAAGAAAATAAAAACATCAAATTCAAAACAGTGTTAAAAAAAAAAAAGGGGCATTACTTTCTCTTCTTCCTCCATGCCTTCTTCTTGCCACCAGTGGCACGCCTCTTGTGCATGGAATCCCTAGAAATACCTGTTGAAAAACAACAGCACAGCTTATCAGAAAGAAAATTCCCCCAAACTCATACACACAATAGATAATTGTTATCGACAACTAAAGTATGGAATCGAAGAAACAATGGTGAAAGCAATCAGAACCATACCCATCTTGATGGAGCCTCCAACACTCTCTCCCCTCCTTCTCTCTACGCTCCTCCCTGCCTGCGCCTCTGTCTGATAAAACCTGACTCTACTGCTTTGTTATATATGAAACCCTAGTTATTTGAAATGTTTGTTACTACTGACCGGGCCTTGTTATCATTCATCTGGGACACCAATTTGGGCCTCAACCTAGACTTTCTTCCAAGTCCAGTCCACGTCTAATCTGAAACTATTTTTTTATTTAATCTATTTTTATACTATAAAATAGAATTTTTAATTTTAAAAATTGAAGATTTTATTCCTTCAATTAATTAATTTTAACACTCTCTTCATTTTATAGAAGATATATTTCACACACATTTTCTATGCTTACCAAAAAAATTAATTCTCCCAAGCATCTATAGTTATCGACTTTTCTCTTTATTTCAAATTGTCTATTTATTTAATTTCAAAAATAAATTTACATCACTATTTAAATTATTTATTATATATTTAAATACAATTTATATATCTAAAAATATGTATTTGTCATAAATTTTAATTATAATATAATTTATAAAATTAAATATTAAGTAACCTAAATTATAATCATATAAAATAAATATTTATATTATACAATAAACATGATAACATACTAATTATCATATAATTTATAATTTATAAAAAATATAAAAAATGTCTATAACATTTGCATAAATACTAAAACACATACTTAATATTTATCTCAAAAGCATACCAATTGCTCCTAATGAATATGTCGTATGTTAGAATTGAATGATTAAATTAATTTTTAAAAAAATAATTATAATAATAAAAAAAATTTGAGATTTTTATTTACTAAAAATTCTAAAAAAATATACTTAAAAATAACATTAGTAATGTTGTTTAAATTTATCATTATTAAAATTTCCAATCTTTATTTATTTTTAACTCTAAAAAGTCTAACATATAATTGAGTGTATATGCATACTAATTTAGATAAATATAATTCAACATTGACAAACAGTTGCAAAATATGTAGTTTAAATAGTTTATTTTGAAATACATCCCAAGTTTATTGTATAATATATAAAAAGTTATGGTAAATAGAATAGTACATTAATATTTACAAACAATCTTTAATTTTGTTGGTTTAGTAAACTTTAAGTTCAAAATTATTAAAGTGATCAATAATGTAAAATAATAATGACTATATAATACTTAAAATAGTATTTTAGTAATTTTATTATATTTTATTAGAGGTGACAAAATGAATCACCCAATCCCAACTTGTCTTATCAAAAGTTGGGGAGGAGGGGGAGTGGAGATGGTCAATCATAAATTGATCTCTAACTCATCCATGCTCTTTAAAGTTGGATTAAAGAAAAAGATTTAAAATAATCAAAAGAGCATGAAAGTTTAAAAATTTAAAATAATGCTTTTATTTAAAAAAATAAATCCTTAGAAGAAAACAATTCAAAATTTAAGGAAGATTCATCTTCAAATCAACAATTAGAAAGAGTTGAAAAACTTAATGCTGAAATAGGCAACATAAAAGAGAACCTATCCAAGTTTGTCAAAGGATCTAAAAAAATTTCAAGATTTTAAAATATGTTATACATCCTTTTGAATTTTGGGACATGGATACACAAGTAGAAAGTATGTGCATAGTGAACATATTAATGTCTATTATTATTGTGGCAAACATGGACATATAACGTCCAAACACATATACCTGCCTAAAAGAAACATATGTAAAGCCTTTAGACTTAACAAGAATGGAGCCAAGTCCATTGGGTATCTAAAAATAAAATTGTTACTGTTTCATATTTGTTTGATAATAAGAAGAAAACTCTTATCATAATACCTAAACAGTGGATGCTTACAACACATGATGAGAGAAAAACGCATGCTCCTTAGCCTAAAGTAAAAGAATGGTGAAATAGTCACTTTTGGAGGCAATAAAAAAGGAAAGATAATAAGAATAAATAAGGTAGGTATGTCTTCCTTTACTTCTATTGATATTTTTCTACTAGTTGAAGGTCTTAGACACAATATACTTAGCATAAGACAATTATGTCATATTGAATATAATGTCTCATCCCACAAGGATGTTTGAATAGTAAAAAATAAGGATGCAACTGTCTTGTTTATTGTCTAAAGAAAAATCAATTTGTATAAGATTAAACTAAGCAAATTGAAAGATCAAAGTATATCACGCCTAGTGTCTATCAAAGATTATAATTGTATATGACACAAGAAGCTTAGACATGCAAGTTAGAGGTTAATCTCTAAATTGAAAAAAGTATCACCTCATGACAGGTTTTCCAAATTTGTCTTATCAAAATTATTATCTTTGTGAAGCTTGTCAAAAAGAGAAACAAACAAAAACTTTTTTCAAAGAAAAAATATTTCCACTTTTAAACCTTTAGAATTATTACACGTTGATTTATTAAGTCATATTAGAATAGCCTTTGTTAGTGGTAAAAGATATGATACTGTCATTATGGATGACTATACTAGATTAGCATGTGTTATGTTCCTAACTCACAATAATGAATCCTTCCATGCCTTTTATATGTTCTTGAAAAAGGTTTAAAATAAAGAGGAGTATGCATTGCTTCAATTAGAAGTGATCATCAATGAGAATTTGAAAACAAAAATTTTCTAAGGTTTTGGGAAGATAATGGTATCTCTCATAACTTCTTTACATCGATAACACATCGAAAAAATGGTGTGGTTGAAAAAAAGAGCATGCCATTGCAAGAAATGGTAAAAACCTTATTGAATGATAACTTAACTTTTAAGCACTTATAAGTTAAAGCAATGAATACCATTTGTTATCTTCAGAATAGAATATACATTATACCTATTTTGAAGTTGAATGACCTGAATCAAGCGTCCAATAACAACCAAGTCAGTTAAACAACCAATGACCAACCACACGCCCAAGACAAAGAAGAAAATGAACCTATTAAAAAAAACTAGTAGATGAATAATTACCATCTAGACAACCAAATCTCAAAAGACGTCTAAGATAGAGTTAGAACCAGGTCATCATTCAAGGAGCAAGCACACATTGCCTTAATCTTAGAAATGTAACCAAAGACAGTAGATGTTACTCAGATGAAGGATAGGTTAAAGCCATGCAAGAAGAGCTTGACAAATTCCAAAAGAATGACATATGAAAGCTTGTAGAGCTACCCAAAGACAAGTCAATCATGATAACAAAATAGGTATTTAGGAATAAGCTAGATAAATCATGAAAGATTGTGAGGAATAAAGACATACTTGCAGTCAAAGATAATCATAATAGAAAGATATAGATTTCACTAAAACCTTTGAATATATTGCTCGTTGAAAAGCAATACACATTTTACTATCTATTGTAGCTTATAGTAATATAATTTTTTATTAAATGGATGTAAAAAATGTATTTCTGAATGGGATCATCAATGAAGAAGAGGATATTAGATGGAGATTAAATGGAGATTAAAGCATAAACCCTAAACACTAAAACCTAAATCATAACCCCTAAACTTATAATATTGTTTAGAAATATAAGTTTTTCTTAAATCTTTTGAAAAAACGTATAAATGAATAGAAGATAGTTTCACAAAGTAAAACATATAAAAAGGTGAGGGATTAAAAATTACAAAAAAATATTTTATACTGGTTCACTTCAACTCCCAAACTATGTTCAATTCTCTTTCAACACGAGGGGTTCCACTAATCAAAACTGATTACAAATCTCTTTTGACTACACACAAATAATCTTTAAGTCACTTTTGGCTTCCTAATTCAAGTATACTTTTATTGTTACTTTTGGCTACAACACTTAATCCCAAGTTATTTCAAATATTCTTTTACACAAAGTCACTATTGACTTTCACAAATCTAATACAAGATATAATAACTCACAACGTGAGTATATGAAAGTTTAACACAAATTTCAACTTATAAAAGCTAATGATATGAAAGATTTACGAAACATAATTTCAAGATGAGATTTAAGACATAAAATTTGTTCATATGTTTGTATTTTACTAACTACTTCAAAACCTTCACGTACTAGTATTTATAGGTAGAGATGATGTTGTTCATTGTGACTCAATGTTCTTCGTGTTTTTTCCTGTTATATTCTACATTAAATGTATGACTATTCTTTACATTTTCATACTATAGAAATTTTGCTATTGTTAGAGGATTAAAAATATATTTGTCATTTTTTTTCTTCTTTTACTTTTTGAGCTTTTATAGATTAACTGCTCTTGAACATTCCTATTTTAGTTTTTTCTTAAATGATAAACTTAAGATTTTGAAAGTTCTTTTGATCTAGATGTTTGTTTATTTTTATCATGTTTATTATAACACCCTTTTATTTATTTTAATTTAATAAAAAATATTTCAAGAGTTATTGCACAGATAAAATTTATCCCTTAATTTGTTTGGAGAATTATAATTTAACAATAAATCATCTCGTCATATTATATCTTTTTCAAGTACTTTACTATATTATACATATAATAGAAAAGTTATACATCGCATAATATTATGATCAAAACACTAAAAACAAAACCTTTTAACTAACTCTTTAGTGACTTTTTCTGTCTAATCCGAAGCTTCAGAGGGATCCTCTTCATCAATTAACCCTTCCCTTTGGTTCATATTACCAGCCTGCACTGATCCCATTGATGATTAAGGAGGGTGAGGAGTTTGAGGTCGTCTCTGATTAACTGGCACATTAAGGAATCTGGGTGGCGGAGTTTGAGAAAAAACTATTGGCAAGTCTACATGGTGGAATGGCCAGGATACTACAATGTTTATGGGTCAGAAGGCGAATCAAACATATCCTATGAAAATATCATCGCCCTGAACTCTGTCGTAAGTTCATCTCCCTTCTAAAGACAAAATCGTCAAATGAAAAAATGGTTGAAATTTGTTAGTCATGCTTAGTCTGAAAGAAATGGGGGTGTAGGAGTGCGTCATTAATTCAAGGATATGCATAGAATAGAGCGCAGTCTTATCTAATGTAGACTCTTATCCCATCGTTTGTGCCTAAATAGGTTTTCTAATTCTTTTTAGGAGGACTTGCACGAGCGTGTCATTTAATATTCAATTTTTAACTCTTGATTGACGATCGGGAGTACATACCCTTCCTAATACCTAGTCCAAAGTACTCTCAATCGAATCTTGGTAATGTTTCGCTTTGTTGGGGACGCCAAGCCGATTTTGTGACACCCTCTTTTCTCCGAGCGGTTCACAACTTAGCACCTTATATACTCCCAAAGTCTCACCAGAGCCTGCTACATCCCTTAGGTACCTTCTGTGGTCAACCATTGTATTCTCTGTCTTAATTTCTTGCTCGATAAGATTTTTTATTCAATTTACCTATCTTATCACATTTATCATCTCTACTATTTCTTCTTATAGTGGTACCGATGTCAATTCAAGGTTCTCAATGGACAACATCTGTTTGTACATCACAATCACCTTAGATTGTATCATCATTATCTGAGCATATTTCAGTTCATCAATTATCCTATGATTTTTTAGGAATTCATGTCACTATGAATAGTTAACAAGTATATCTACCTTCCACAGATAGTAAAATCATTCGACCACATTGATATCATCAACACAATACACTCTAAGGTATAATCATAGATTAACAATAATTAATCACACATTTTACTATCAAATAATATGACAGGGGTAAAATAGTTAATTTTAAAAAATATGGTTTCTAAGATTTTTATTTTCACAAATCTATCAAAACTATTTTGTATGTAAGTTTCTAATATTTCTTGGCCAACTTCCTAAGTTCAAAAACCAATTTAGAATTAAAAATAAATTCCTGTAAGACAAGGACATTTTTGTCATTTTAGAATTATTTACCCGTTTTTAAAAAAAAAATATTTCTCTTTTCATTTTTAACCCGAATTTCATGGGAAGATTTCTAATATTATTAAGAATTTATTTAAATCATGTTTTCTGACATTAGAATGATCTAAAAATGATTAAATGTTCATTTTTATACATTAAGGATATTTTGGTCATGTTAAAAATAATAATTTATTATTAATGGTTTTCAAATTTCTAATGTGATGAAAATATCATAGATTTATTTTCCAACTAGTTTGGGCAATTTTCTTCTAATTTTATTTACAAACAGAGCTAAATTTCAATTATTTTTTCTTTTAGGGTATTTTTGGAATTTATCAAAAAAATTTAATCTTATGATAGTCTTTTTTTTGGAAATTTTTGGCTTTTTCATCTACCTTCGGGAGAAGAGTTGTTTCTAGGCTTTTTTTTTTTAAAAAATTATATGGTTAAAATTGACAGAGAAATAAAGAAAACAACATAGGGTAATTTAGTAAATTTTCCAACAAAGGGGCAATTTTGTAATTTTACCTTCATCTTCTTCCTCCCTCTCCCCTAGTTACAGGTTTTAAAATTTGATTTTAAATTTTCAATTTCTTTATTTTCCTGCTTCCTGACCTAATTTCTTGTTGGTCCTTACCAAGTCTTGGCTGGGATTAATTCATTACTGACTTGGATTTGTTGTCATTGAATCGTATTTCATTTGGGCAAAGACGAGCTTAAGCTGTTGAAATTAACTTACAATTACTTGATCTTTTGTATCTAATTTGGAAAGTAACATTCACAAAGAGACTCGCAAAACCTTATTCTAGCATTTCATACCTAGAATTGGTTAAACGTGGTTATATACAGGATATGGAGATTTTGAGTTTCTCAGAATTCAAATTTTTCAACTTGAATTCAATTTGGAGGTAATAATGAGTTATAAGGTTCCAATTTTTCTAGAAAAAAAAATCGTATCATTTCTAACAATTACAACAATAAATTTCCAAGAAAAACATGACTCTTCCTACTTGATTTTGGGTTTTCGATGACTGCCTCGAGCTCTTTCAGTGGTGCTTCAGTGAGGTTGTGATTTTGTGATTCTCTTCTTCTGGCGTGAAATTGTTTGGTTGAAACAATTGAGGGGATTATCACAAAGCTTTTTGTATACAAGGGTAGGGGAATTGTCAATAGATTCAAAGCGAATTTAGGTTATGGCAGTTGTCTTCTTCCTCGAGTATTCCATTTCCTTATATAGGAATTTTTCCGCCTTCACTTCGCATTAATTTATTCAAACAGTATGACAAGTTGGTTAGGTGCAGAATTAGGCGTTAGAGCTTCGAGCAGAGGGGTTGTAGGCATAAAGGTGATTTGCAAGTGTGCGGATCTCAAGGATGAAGCTGCTCAAGCAGCTTCAATAGCGGTACGAGTTTTTAGACTATGTCTCAAATAAACTTGAGGCAAGAAATGGTCACCGAACGCGACCTGACTCAACGATTAAGACACTAAGCCTAAGCACCAGATCTCGCCCTCGAATCCGCTTGGGGTATTTTCCCTTTTTTTTTGCGTTGTTCTTATTTCTTCAGTCTTTTAATTATTTTTAACTTAATATTTGTCTTATGTGTTTTATATCACTACGAATCTTTGTCTCAGTTGGTGGAAGGCACTCCCAGCCCTTGGTTCTAGCTTTGAGTCAATGCGTTTTCGATTTTCATTTTATTTTCTTCTCAATGCTTGTTACATTTTTGTTTGTTTTATTAAGGTAATTGGGCTGCCCAACCCAAATGGTTTTGGCTCCTCTTCTCAGCTCCTTTGGTCTGGGTTCGAGACCCCATTCCTACCCTTTTTCTTCCATTTCTTCTTTCTTTCTTTATTCTCTTTTCCTTATTTTTTATTTTCTATTTTTATTTCTTTATTTTTTGTTTTTAATTTCTATAAATTATATTTTATATTTTTAAATTCTTTCAAAAATCCTATAATTTTATTTATATTTTTTTCCATTGGAATAAATTTTCTTTTTCTTAAAAATCTATTTATTTTGATGAGAAATAATTTATTTTGTCTAAAAATAATTATTTACTTATTTGTTTAATTTCTAAAAATTTATTTTTAACTTTTAAAAATTCTTTTATGATTCTAATTCTAATTCTTTTGATTTCTATTCTTTTCCTAATTCTTCTTAGGATTAAATTTCTATAAATTTATATTTTTTTCACTCTTTTTATTGTTATTTTAAATTTCAAATACTTACTAATTAAAATTTTATTTTCTTTCTTCTTTCCTAAATATTATACATTAATAATTTTTTTTAAGAATCAGATTACTAAATAATTTTAAATCAAAGATAAGAGATAAATTCTAAAAATATATTATCATTATATTATAAAAATTTGGGATGTTACATCTATAGTTTCTCATTAAATGTTCATTTGAATTTAAATATTAAAAAATCAATAAAGAGATTACAATTAAACCATTAATTAGAAGTAAATGGAGACTAGAACTTTCTTAGACATTAAAAAACATATAACGTTGATTTAAACATAATAAATGTGAAAGTAAAAAATAAGTTTGATATTATATTATAACATATGTTGATTAAAGATGCATTTTTGAATCATACGTCTAAGATGTATAAATTTTTGTAAACAAATATTTGACATATATTCATGAAAATATCAACTAGCATATTTAATATTTTTTTTAGTACTTAAGATACTTGATATTTTTGTTTATGTGTCTAAATTAAGGAATTATTATCTTTATATTATTTAGGACGTCTGTCTATTAACATATTTATCAAACCATTTGTCAATATCAAATTATAATATTTTTTATTGTTATCAAAATCATAGATCTTTCAAAAATATGACATTTATCTACGTCTATAATTCTAACAACTAATACATACACATTATGGTATGTCTTATTAATTTTTCTTAATATGAAAACTAATAAATGATATTACTATATATCAATATTATAAATTGCTATAGTAAAAAAATTACATCAAACTTATATATAATACTAAAATGTATATATGTGCAATATATAAATAAATTTTAAAGATTATTTAGAATAATTTTTTGATGAATTAAAAATTATATAAATAT
>JAMLFT010008068.1:0-14101 GCA_026544285.1 Pachyrhizus erosus | reverse complement strand
AATCCTCTTGAAGAAGGAGGGGATGATGCATTCCTAGCTTCAACAAAGGATAAGACACCTCAAGTTCCTCTTGGACCCTTGACAAGAGCCATGAGAAGAAGACTTGAAGACAAACTCAAGCTTCTTCTAATTAGGCCTTGATAGTATTAGGGATTTCTTTTTGGGTCTTGTATTTGGCCATTTGTAGTCTAGGATTAATTTGAGTGTTTGTATTTTTAATTTTGGGCTTATATTAAGGCCCATTAGTTTTAGGAATTGGGCTTTAATAGGCTTGGGCTTGAATTGGGCTTTCTTCCCTTAAAAGAAGCCCAATCTGCCACCTTCTATGGGTTTGCACGAGTTTTCAAAGCATTAAAGGAGTAGAAGCTTGCTTCTAAGTCCCACATTGCTTGGATGAAGCTTTGGGGTGAAGCTTGGAAGCCTATAAATAAAGGCTCTCCCCGTACTTGTAATTCACAACTTGATAAATGAAACTCATTGTGAGATTTAGAGAAGGTTTCTCTCTATAACTCTAAAGAGTAATTCTTTTGATCCTTATCAAGACCTTGATAGTCTTGTGGCGGATTTCCTTTTTCCTTATTTTTTTCTTAGGAAGAAGTGACGGATTCATTTTTGTCTTAGTCTATTTCTTTTGAGTTTTGAAGCATCTTAAAGGTTGATGCAAGGATCCATGGAAGGAACATAACATTAAGTAGATAATGGGATTAGGTAGTGCACAACCTAGTACATAGGATTTACACTCGACTGCTCTAACTAGTAACTACTTACTAATGGGTAAATTAGGCTTAATTCTTTTTTGGAAATTGGTTATCTAAATCTCCTTTTGAAATACTCTTTTTTTTTTTTGCTAACCATGGCTTGTACATGTGTGCTAATGGTACTCTTGATGATTGATAACTATATATTACGTTTGTATTTAGATTATCCACAAATGATTAGATGCATTCACCAATGTGAAATGTTCTTTCTGCATATTAAATTCTTACAAAATTTCATTCATGGCCAACAAACTTAGTTATATGTTTTTTCTCAAGTGTCATTTTTCTTTAATGCAATGATTAGAAGAAGATTTTGACTTTCATATTTTTGGACAAAGACGAAACAAATTGTTCTACAAACTTCAACTAAAGAATTATATTTTACTAAATAAAAAATTTTATTATTACATTGAGGAAGAGTGTCACAAATACATTGTTATCCCCATAAAACTTAACCTCACATGGCCTTCCATTTACTTCATTAGCAAAGACTGTTTTTTGTTTTAAAAGATATAATTTTTAAACAAAAAAACAATTATGCATATTTTTTTTTAATTTTCTAGATAATATTTTGTACCGTTAATATTATTTATTTTAAAACACATATTATAAAACATACCTTCAATTATATTATTTAACTTTATGTAATGACATTATAATAATAATTAATCAAACAAATAACACTTGCATTTCTTATCTTTTTTTAAAAAATACACATAACATCACTCTTATTTTTATTCCTACATTATTTACTTTTATATTTAAAAATATTATATTGATATTTCTTTATATATTACATTAACATTTTCTTAATTTTTAAAAATATTACATTGATATTTTTATATATTAGACTATCATTCTCTTATAAAAAAGCGATACTTTCTTTTATATTACACAAACACCTTACAAAATTGATTACTATAATGATTAAAAAATATAAAATATTTATATAATTTTACAAAAACCTAAAATGTAATTAATACAATTTACTTTAATTAATATCTTATATCAACACATGTAGTTAACTTAGTGATGTCATTATCCAATCTTAATTGAATTGAAATAAATAATTTTTATTAAAATTTGATATTGAATATGATCAAAGATAATGTTGTACATTTCACAAACATTTTAATTTCTTTAATCCTTGAATTTATAAACTTCATAAATGAAGTTTGTTTTGAAATATACTACTATTAAATTTTTGTGAATTACATTTTTTAAGAATGAGGTATTGAAAAACTATTCCTATTAACTTGTTTAATTGGAATTTATAATTAAAAATGAAAAATAAAAGTAGAAAACAGAAATGTAAAATGAAGAGATAGCTAATCTAGAAAGTAATATTTATTTTTATGAAAATTTAAGATACCCACCTTTCATTTGAAAATTGTAAAATAGGATAATTATAAAAATTGTTTTCTTAAGAATACAACATTCCCATAAATATTTTTCTAAAGTGAGAATATGGTATTTCCATCCACACTTTCTCCTAAATATTTTAATATACCTTAAAACAATTATCATCTTTTTTTTTTTTTAAATTAGGATATATGACTTCATGTCTATTATTTCAATTCTCACCACTAAATCAACTCTACTATTAGCTTTATAAAACATTAGTCGTTATAATATTAATATCAATTAAAAATAAAATAAAATAATAAAGAAAATAACATTTTGTAAAGTCATTTTAGTTTTCCAAAATTAAAAATTAAATATTTTAGTATGTTACACTTACAAGTTCTGGATCTAAACTGTGTTTACTCGAATTCTGTACATACAAGCATAAATTCCTAGTTAAAAATTTGATTTAACTCGTTACATGCTATCAATTGTATTTACTTCTGACATAGGAATGAACCAACACCCACTGAAAATTTATACAGAAAATGTCACGTTATTAGAGCAACATTCTCTTTCAATTAAATTCTGACAAAGATACACTGTCTTCCTCGTAGAACTTAACCTCGCACAGCCTTCCACCTGCTTCATCAGCAAAGGCTACTGTTTTCCTCTCTTTATGCACTACATCATCTTGAGGAGGTTCTTGAGAAGGTGGACCATCATCAGCTAATTTCTGAAGTTGAACAAGATCAGAAATTAATCACACAGGAAAGAGGAAACAGAGTTAAAACTTAATAGCTGCAAGAGTGATAGGAGATGAACAAACCATTATTTTACAGAAACGGTTGCAATCCCTTGACATGATGGTCAGGCATCGTTTTGCAGCTTCTTCAGCTCTTGTGGCATTCTTAACAGCCTTTGTTGCCTGAAAATCAACATCATTGGTCAACAATAATTAAGTAATCACCAAATATATCAAGTTTAAATGTATGTTTCCACTAGAAAACTTGAAATTACAAGAACTTTGTAACACTTTGCAGTTTTAAATAGAAATAGAAAAGCTGTACAACATCTACAAATTGCTAATGTAACAGCCAACTCCAACAATAATGTAGGACATAAAGTAATATCTTCCTCACAAGGAATAACTAATAAAACAAATTAAAACGCTTAAATGAAGATATAGAACACTTCGAAATATACATGTAAAATATACAAATTCAAACAAACATTTGGAATCTGTCCTTCATTTGTTAAGCATAATAGCACTCTCATGTACCTACATGACAACAGAATGGTTCACCAATCGCGCTAGCAGAAAGCATTAAGTGTTTTCAGAAACTTTATTTAACTATTCCCTTATATTTAGCCGACATACAAAAATGGGGCAAACAACAATCACTTGAATTACATCCACAATAGCTAATGAATTAAACTTAACTTCTATCTTCAGTAAATTAATTACTTTTAAATGAGCTGAGTCTAACAAGCTTCAATCAAATTATCACCATATCTAGTGCAGAATGTAATATCCACTATGAATAGGTTTGTGGTTATCATACCTCATTTACTTTATGTCTCAAAGACGTATTTAAACAGAATTCAGATCGTAACATATCATCCACAATGTCCTTCATTGACTTCAATTCCTTGGTGAGTTTCATAGCAAGGCATTCTGCATCTTGCATCTGCTGCTGTGTAAATGAAATTGCACTTTTTGAGCAACTCTGTGCAGAGCTGCACCCTAGGCGAGTTGCTTGGCGAGAAGAACGAGGAATCTTGGAAATGCCTTTAGGATGGGAAACTCTTTTAGTCCTAGGAATAACACTAATTTTATTACGTATATCAGTAAATGGAGCTCCTGTGATATCATCAAGCCCTTTAGCTGTACCATTCATCTTATCAGCCTGCTCACAAAAGTATAGTTTTCCCTTGCATTCTGCGATCATTATAACCCAATATAAGTAAAACAAAAATGTGGTATAAGGCCAAAGTATTTAAAAGGAACAAAAACTAATTATATATATATGGTAAAAAAATTACAAATCAAATAAAGAAATGCGTAGGTGTTTGTTTTCATAGAAACAAGTTATATTTGACAATTGACAGAGAGAAAGGGACTCGTTAGTGTTCAAGAAAAAGTATTTTTAGTAAATAAAACCATTTTATTTCATTAAGTTTTGAACTTTGAAGATAGTGGATCAAAGTTAGAAATATTACTTATTTCAAACATTAATGACTGACACCAAACCCATCATAGTTTAACTTTCCCATTTCATGATATTTCTTATCTAGCCAATAGCTATACAACCACATTTTACCTGTTTAAACGTAATTTCTAAAAGTCTATATTTCTTTCTGTTAAAAGAGAATAAACAAAGAAATATTGTGTTGAAACTCTGTGCCTAAACACAATATGGATGAGTGTTTATATAGGCAGAAAAATATTGAGTACCATAAATTAAAGGAGATATAGCTTCCTCTAAATCAAAGATAATATGTCTAAATACTTCATTTCCTTATTTTTCTTATTAAATTACATCATACTTTATTTTCTTATTTTCAACACTTCTCCTCAAGCTGGAACATACAGATCAAATGTGTCTAACTTGCTACAAATGTGACTAATTCTTGGTCCCTAAGAGACTTAGTGAAAATGTCTGTCAACCGATCACTAAAATTATTGAAGCTTATAGTAATGTCTCTAGACTCAAGTTTCTCTTTTATAAAATGATAGTCAACTTCAATGTATTTGGTCACTTCATGGAAGATGAGATTAAAAGCAATATGTAAAGCTTCCTAGTTGTCACATATGATAGTCATTTGTGAGTCCTCCTCATATTTTAGTTCTTTGAGAAGTTGCTTCAGTCATATGAGTTCACATGTCACTAATGTCGTGATCCTATATTCTGCTTTGACTCTTGATCTTGCCAAAACATTCTGCTTTTTGCTTTTCCAAGATATCAAGTTGCCTCCAACTAAAACACAATATCCTAAAGTGAAGTGTCTATGACTAGGTGAGCCAACCTGATCAACACATGAATATCCAATAATTTGGGTGTGTCCTTTATCTTCATAAATGAAGCCTTTGTCGGGAGTATTCTTAATATATTTCAAGCTCCAAGTTGCTGCTTCCTAATGCTCTTGGCAAGATGAGTTCATAACCTGACTTACCACACTGCAAAAGCAATGTTTGGACAAGTCCCTATTAGATAGTTCAACTTCTTGACCGACCTCCTGTTTCTTCCAGGATCTGAAAAGGGTTTTCCCTAATTAGGTACCAATTTGACACTCAAATCAATGGGTGTATTTACTGGTTTAGCATTTAATAAGTTAATTTCTTCTAAGATGTTAAGAGTTATATTTCCTATATGAAATAACTAATTCATCCTTGGATTGAGCTGTGAGTCAGATACTACTTCAGACTATAAATGTCATCTTGATCACTACTTGTAATAACAATGTAATCTACATAGACAGTAAAATAATTGCATCTTTTAGAGGAATGACAATAGAAGACTGAGTGATTAGCTTTATTATGTGTTATCCCAAATTGTTGCACAACATCTTGAAAGTGACCAAACCAAGCTCAATGTGATTGTTTAAGCCCATAGAGACTTACGAAGATGACACATCATAATAGAAGACTTTCCCTGAGCAACAAACCTAGGTAGTTGCTCTAATGTAAACTTCATCAAGATCACCATAAAGGAAGGAATTTTTAATATCAAGTTGGAAAAGGAACTAGTGACAAATGACAATTATCGATGAGAGGAGTCTAACACAAATCATCTTAGTGACTAGAGAGAAAGTGTCAATGTAATCTTGTCCATAGACCTAAATGTATCCTTTTGCAACTAGATGAGTTTTATATCGATCAATAGTATTGTTGAAACTAACTTTAAGAGTGTATAACCAATGACACCCAACAACAAATTTATTAGTAAGAAGAGGAACCAACTCCTACGTGTCACTACTCTGGAAAACACACATCTCGTCAATCATTGCTTACCTCCACTCTGGTTGTGATAATGCTTTACCTAGGATATTGGGAATAAAAACATAAGACATAAAAGATAGACAAGTATAGCGTGTAGGAGAAAGACGATAATAGCTAAGGCTAGTATATTGTGGGGATGGGTTACGAGTTGAACATATATCTTTTCGAGGAACAATAGGCTAATGAAGGTTATTGGGAAGATCTGAATCCAATGCAGGAGATGGAACTGGGAAAGAGTTAGGCATGGGCTTTATTATCTCATTAGTTGAAGAAGGCATAACATCTAGTGGCCGAGGGCGACACTGATACACCTAAAGAGGTGACAAAGGTACTAGAGAATCATCCAAGGTTAGAGCAAAGTCATTTGGTAAGGAAAAAGGAAGAACAAGTGGACTAGGAGAGACAGGACTCCATAGGTTAGGATTAGAGTTGACAAAATCAAAATATGAAACAGATTCAAAAAATTAGACATCAATAAAAATAAAGTACCTATTAAGATTAGAAGTGAAATGACGATAACCTAGGAAGACATGTTTGAAGGAGTGAGGAGAGAGTTTGTCACAACTCGAAGTGAGATTGTGAACAAAACAAGTAGAGTCAAAGACACATGGGAGAAGATTGTAAATAGTAGACTTTGGAAAGTGTATAGAGTGAGAAATTTGATCATTGAAGACAAAGGATGACATGCGATTAATGAGGTAGCAAATTGTGAGGATAACATCACCCAAGAAGCAATAAGGAACAGGATGATGGATGAGAAGGGTCCACGTAGTTTTAATGAGATGTCAGTTCTTGCGTTCAGCCACTCCATTTTCTTGAGATGTATGGGGACAAGATGTTTGATGGAGAATCCTTTTGGATGCCATGAACTGCTAAAATTGACGAGACAAGTATTCACAAGCATTAATACTATGAAGAGACTAGATAGATATACCAAATTGCGTTTTTATTTCATGATAAAACTTCTCAAAGATAGAAAATAATTCAGACTGACTTTTCATTTACCAAATCCATGTACAATGAGAAAAATCATCAATAAAAAAACAAAATAACAAAAACCAAACACACCTTTAGTACAAGAGGAACCCCAAACATCTGAGTAAACTAAGAAAAAAGGGATACGCAACTCGCTTTTGTGTAAAGGAATGATTGGCGAGTGTGTTTCCCTAACTGACACAACTCACAATGCAAACAAGATAAGTCGTGGAGGCTTGACACCATCTTTTGCAATTTGAGCAAATCAGGATGTCCTAACTAAGCATGAATCATCATTGGAGAGACAAATGGTGAAACAGAGAGATAGTATAGACCATGCAACTCACACCCGACGCCAAATGTCTATCCCGAGATCTATTCATGCAAGGTCACAGAATGTTTAGTAAAAATGAGAATAAGGTTATGGGATTGTGTTACACAAGTGATAAATAATAAGTTAAAAGGGCAGTTAGGTATATAAAGAATAGAGTGGATAGTAAGCGATAGAAGTGAATGCGTAGTGTCAATGCCTCAGACTTGTGTTTTAGTACCAATAGGAGTGGTGATGGAGGGAAAAGGGTCATTTGTAGTAAGTGAAGAGAAAAGAGAATGACTACTAGTAATGTGGTCAAATGCACTAGAATCAAGGACCCAATAACTCAAGGAAGGGGATTGAGAGAGGCAAGTAGAAGATTTATCTGTGTGAGCCACCAAAATAGTGTCGGCTTTCATACCAATAGAGAAATTCCTCATAGCTAGTAGGAGCCATATGCGGTTGATCAACTAGCGATATATGCAACACAAGTGGATCAAAAGTTGATGCCTGAGATGAACAAAGGAGTTTACCATGCAACTTTCAACACTGATTAATAGTATGACCATTACAATGCCCATAATCACATTTATATTTACTCTTAGAGTTAGAGAAGCCTTTGCATAAGCATCCAATATTACCACTTTGAGAGACAAAGGCAGAAGTATCACCTAAAGTGAAAGTGCCATTACGATGACAATGGTCGCACTTATACTTACTCTTGGATTTAGAGGAGCTTGTGCATAAATGTCCAAAATTACCACTTTAAGAGACAAGGGTAAAAGTATAGCCTAAAGTGGCAATAAGAGATTCTGTGGCAAATTTGGGTGGAATGTGAAGAAGGGCAAAAAATGTAGACGTCATCAGGGCTACAAGTGATCCAAGAATTTGATCACATGTTGTAGAGTATTTTGGAGGCAAGCCATACAAGGCCAAGGTCATAGAAAAATGCTTTAGTTTTCTAATTCCTTTTTTGCCTCGACTAGATTGGATGCAGTAGGATGTAAGAATTCATTATAGTCATGCAAAGTGACATGAACATTACATAGATAAGTAGACATAAGACCATTAAAACATCAGGGGGCAAGCAACATCATCAGATTTTGGCATGCGCTATACAAGCTTTGAGTGTCATTGGTGTAAAGGGCATGAGCCTCACTCCAAACTAATTCACAAGTTTCATGAAGCCTGAAAATTGGTTTGAGCAAGGGATAAACGTTGATTTAAGAACACTACAATGTTAAACATCAATTTTTTGCCACTACTCATGCTTAATTTCCAGTATGAAATCTATAAAGGTGGTGAGATGGGATTTATATCCCAACCCACTAATCTACAAACCAATTTTAGAGGTCTAGATAGAGTATTTAGAACCATCTATCTTAATAGACACAAACATGTTGAAAAAGATGGTAGGCTCTATCTTGTAAAGTGAAGTAGAGGTGTTGGATGTCAAGTAGATGAACACACAAAATAGTACATGAAAACAATACCTATATAAAGAGAAAGCAACCTATTTGGAGAGAGAAAAGAGAGAGAAAATCACCAAATCACATCCAATGAGGCCAAAACTACAAGGGTAGGGTCACCCAGGATAGGGGAGGTCGTCACCGAAGTCACAAGTCAATCTATGATGTCATGCACCACCAGGAGACACTATTTGGCGATGGAGAAAAATGGCACTTGAGAAAGCGTGGGTTGTCAAAATTGACGTGACAATCGGGGTTGCATAGATCAATGAAAAATAAGTCCAAGGGTAGGGTCGCACGCTGGAAAGCTCGTTGGAAAAGTCACTGGAAAAAGAAAGGTGACTAGGAAACAGTGACTTGGAAAAGAGAAACGATTTGCAAAAAAGATTTCACCTAAGATAGTGGGTCCATTGAGTAGGCACAATTTTCAAGAAGCTCTTGATACTATGTTAAAAGAGAATAAACAAAGAAATATTATACTGAATCTGTGTGTCTAAATACAACACGGATGAGTATTTATATAGACAGAGAAAGAATGATTACAATAAAATAGAAAAGTTACAGTTTCCTCTAAATCAAAGATAATATGTCTGCCTAAATACTTAATTTCCTAAATTACATCATACTTTATTTCCTAATTTTCATTACTAAATTACATCATATTTTATTTTCATATTTTCAACATTTTCCATGATTTTTGAACTTTTAGTTTGAAAAAATAAAGCAAAGCAGATTTAAACATGTAATTATTATTGATAGTTCAAGATCACTGCATAAATACTTAATGCACTTACTCCAATAGTTTTTACGATTCAAATCAATTGACTCCATGGCTTTCCAGAGACTTTCTGGAGAAGATGTTGAAATTGCCTGAAGCAAAACCAGGTAGTGAGAAGATGCAATAATATATAAACCAAGTGAACTATAAATTTTATGATAATATTTGTACCTTTCTGGTTGAAAGCCTTTTAGGACGATGCAGCTTTGAACTACCATTACATTTGCCCCAAGAAGTCAATTCATCAGTAGCCACATTGACATGTCCCTTCTCATCAATGTTTACAGAAGCAAATGATTGCTCCTCTTCATATTCAGGTGGAGCATCTGGGCGACTAACCAGCCATCCATCAGGTTTGGGGCCACGTTCAATAGTAGAGCTGGGTTCCACCTGATCCTCAGCACCAGTTATTAATTCATCATTATTGCAGTCATGTTCAATAGTAGAGCTAGGTTCTAACTGATCATCAGCACCAGTTATTAATTCATCATTACTGCAGTCATGTTCAATAGTAGAGCTAGGTTCTAACTGGTCATCAGCACCAGCTGTATATTTATCATTACTGCAGTCATATTCAATAGTAGAGCTGCGTTTTACCTTATCCTCAGCACCAGTTGTAAATTCATCATTACTTGAATCACCGAGGATAGTATTACCATCTTTTAACTCTACACCTATGCAGTCCAGGTCTTTATGAGTAGCCACATTAGGTAGTGAGACTGCAGTGTGAATTTCACCATCAGGTTGAGTGTCATGAGTATCAGAGTTATGATCTTCAAACAGAGAGATTTCTTGTGGGGAGATGTGATGGAGATATGGATGGAGGATACATTCTTCATTTTCAAATTCTATTGCAGGCATGTTTGGGCACTGGTTATTGCCTAGTTGAGTATTACTTATTACAATATCCATGCTAGATGGTCTTACTATTTGTAATGGAATAAAATCAACATGCTCCCGCCACTCATTTAATTCATTGTCCAAATTCCATTCATAGACTACCTCTGCTTCTTGGCTTTCTACAATAGAATAGTCATCTGGCCTGCCATAACAATCAGTTTCATGAACCTCAGATTTCACTTCAACAAGGGCAACTGAATCTCCACTAAGGAATGGGATCCCTTGATCGTTTTTTATCTCTTCACTTGAGGGTGGGAACTCTAGACCATCTTGGATCTCTTTAAAGGAGGTTGACAACTCTTGACAGTCTTGGACCTGTTCGCTGGAGGGTGAGAAATCTTGACAGTCTAGGATCTGTTCGCTAGAGGGTGGGAACTCTTGACTATTTTGGATCTCTTCACAAGAGGGTGGGAATTCTGGACTGTTTAGGATCTCTTCAGCTTCAGATTTGACAACTAGCATAATCTCTTGGGTATAAGTAGAGATTGGTTCTTTAAAGCACTTTTTCTTCTTCGCCTTCATACTCTTTGATAGTTTAGATTTCCAGCTACTGAGAGTCTCCAGAAAATCAGAATCATCTGCTGCCATTTGCTCCTCTCTGTAGTCCTCCAGGAATGATGAATCTTCAATTTTTATGTTTATTTTAGAAGAATCCAGACTCTGCGAGTGTTTTCTCTTCCTTGTTTTGCAACTTGCTTTAATTTGGCTTAGGGTGAAATTGCCAAAGTCGTCATCATCCAAGTTATTGATTCTCTGATCATCATCATCATCATCATTGACATAACATACCGAAGCAACAGGCTTGGTTTTCACAGTGCTTTCCTCAGTTTCACCACAGCATAATGATCTTTCAACCATTCCATCATCGTTATGAGACAATAAGCCGTCATATATGTCTGTGGGTTTTTTAAATTTAAGTTTTGGTTGTCCACGAGCAACATTTGGGACTTTTGTAACTAAACCACCTTTAATAGCCTGGATGAAATGAAGATGACCACAGCACCGTAGCTCCATATGGATGCTCTATGGCTCTACTCACAAATCACAATCTTTGCACAGTATTCTTCCAATATTCCCTTAAATCTATCAAAAATTACAAACCACTGGAAACAATAAAAACAAATATTCAGAAAAACGATTTAAGGCAACCCACTAATAGTACATTAAAAATGCCCACTAATTTTGGATTTTCAAAATCAATTCTGCAATTCTGAGAGAAGAGAATAAATTTTCCCGTGAAAAGAAAAATGATTTAAACTTCTAAAGTGAGTCTATTTTACCCCCAAACAAAACCAATTTTTCTAAACCCAATTTTATAATGCGATTCCCAGCACAAAATCTTTTAACCCCAATTCTTCCAAAATCTAAACAAACAGACCCAAATCTATCAAACCTACACGGAGCACAAAATTCATATAATTCCAACCAAAAGTAGAATTTAAATACCTGAAGCACACGTTTCAAGGAATCAAGATTATTCTTCTTTCTATCCGGTAAATATCCAAAAGCACCTGTGCAACCTAGATCAATTCCAGCATTCAAGCATTGTAGTAAATGGAAACGCTATCACCAAAATATAAACTAAAGCCACAGTGAACAAACGCATAAACCTAAAATTAAATCTGTAGCAAAAACATCATATAACAGCAAAAGGCAGAATCAGCCTCAAATCGAAGCGAAAACACACAGAACAACCAAAACTCAAAAACAAATCAAGAAATATACTAAACATTTATGTATAGATCCAAAATCATACTACCATCGAATTCACATCAATCTAAAGAAATAAACATTAAAGGCCATATATGACCAAGTTTAGGGTGGACCACCTTGATAGGTAGTCCATCATGATCCATAATTTTAAACCATTGGATTGATCTCATAATCATATGTATATTCTACATCTACCACTGAAGATCATTTCTAGTGAAGTTTTCTCCCCCGTAATCCTTGCCTACCGACCACCGTTAGTCACCACCGGAGACGATTTCCGACGGCGGTGCATCTGCACCCTCCACTCCACATCAATGATCTTGGAAATGCCAATATCATTTTAATTGATTTAATTGTTCAACTACATCGATTCACTTCATCATGCTTCCTCACCCCAACAACGTCCTTCATCACCTTTCTTTTCCTCTCAGGCCAAGGACAACTCTGGTATTGAAGCTTCTCAAAACTCCACCTCAGCGCTTCCAATTTAAGGTTTCTTTAGCGATCGTTCTCGCGCGAGGCAGGGAAGAGGTTTGCGGTGTTGTGGGGGAATGACAATTATTGGGAGATTTGGTATGAGCAACTTGGATTCGCAATAGAAAACCTTTTTTGCTTAGTGGTGGAGTTTCACCGTTGCCCAAGCCCGTGGTTATCCGACAGTGATAAACATAATAAAAAATAGCCAAAAAATAAGTCTATTATTTACAAAGGACGAAAACTGTGACCAAATAAAATGCAGAAAATACATATCTCTCAACGACCCATTTCGTGTTTTGAGATATGACCTACTGTTACAAAAAAAATACACACGCAAACAAAAAAAGATAAAAAAAAAAATGGAACTTGGATTATCACTAATAGGATGTTTCACCCAAATCAGATACAAAAAAGGAGGATTTACATCAAACATTAGATTTTAGAATAAAAAATGAAACTGGGCATGTTTGAATCTAAGCATAGTGCGTTAAAGCTTTGGCCTTTGCCTCTGGAAAGATAACTAAAAATGAGTTTGAGAGGATTAATCCATTCAATCTAGTAGAACCCATGTAGCATCTATTTGCAGAAATCAGGAAATTATTTCCCAAAAAGCCGCTGTTAAAAAATCACCTCTGCTAACGGTTGCTGGAGTCAGAGATTCAATGCGGACCAACCTACCATAACAAGATTAATCTAATGACTGGAAATTATAGTCCACCATGGACCACCTAGGTCGCCATAGATTTCCAACGGCCAAATTAACCCTAAAAATTGAATCGATTCATAACTAGCTTCAGGATTCTCTCTCCATATCAAGACACCGCAACAGAAAATAAATAAATAATGAAAGAAACTCGATAGTTGAATTCACTCTTTAAACATAAAACAAACAAAAAACTGTAGAAACCTCGAACAAGCATAAAATTAACCTTAAAAACAAGAGGCAGATTCGGAGTTTTTATATCTGAAAGAGAAAGGGATAATTTTGCAGACGAAAATGCGATACATGAAACTCACCTGAGATTGGACGAAACGCTGCGTTTCGGAGCGCGGTAGACTCGTAGAGAGAGCACAGATCTGAAATAGGGGGAGGTGGCGAAAGTGAATGAGTGAGAGTGTGAGAGTGTGAGAGAGAGATTGACATTGAGAAGTCGATCCAAAAGTAATTTATACAGCGGTGGTGAAGAGCGAGCGCGCCAATTGATTTTGGCGGGAGGGTACTATATCTTTTTTATTATATATAATATAATATAATATATAGTTTTTAATAAAATATATGAAGAAACATAAATATACTTTTAACATTCATAAATTTTTAATTTTATTTTTGGTTATTAATAAGTTTTATCTTTTTTTATTTCAAAATTTGTT
>JAMLFT010008067.1:0-14102 GCA_026544285.1 Pachyrhizus erosus | reverse complement strand
TTTATTCTTAATATTACAAGACAATTTAGTAATATTTAATTATAAATTAAAATAAAAAAAATATTTTTATTAAAGATAATTAATATACAAGACAATTGAAATGAAGTCCCATATAATTTTTTTAAAATTTCTTATAAATAGATATGAAAGAAATATTTACATGTTACTCACATTAAGACATTATTATTTTATTCTTTTATTTAATTATTTTTTACCTTTTTAATTAATATGTTATTTATACTTTCCTTGAGGGACATTGATTTATCAATAATGTATAATATTTATTATTTATTAATTATAAAAATTAAGAGTACTTTAGTTAAAATGTAATTAACATAATAAGCAATTTAAAGAAACTTTAAAAAATAACAAAAATTTCTCAAGATCTTTTTATACCAATACTACATTAACAATTTGTAGATATTAAATATTAATAATTTGATATTAAATTAATAGCTTTTATTGAATATATCAAGTTTCTAATTTTTTATGAAATTTGAAATTTATTTGATATTTTGTTAAATAAATTTAATTAAATATATAACAAATATTTTTAAAAAATTTACATAATATTTTAGTTTCTGTAAAATATATTTTTTATTTGTCTTTTTAATATTTCTAATTTATATAAAATATGCTTAGTTATATTTTTATTAATTTTTATTTTCAGTAATTGAATATTTTAGTTTTAAAATTATATAAAATAAATATTTTTTTGTCTCGATACATGTATTTTGTAGATTGTTTAAAAATAAGAAGTAATTTTATAAAATTTAAGAATTAAAATGTTTAATGTGAAAACAAAAATCTATAAAAATAATTTTGTTTTTTTATTTTATAAAAAATTTAAAATTTAGTTTTAGTCTTTATTATCAAATAATGTATTTTTTAAATAATATTTTAAAATTTTTATTTATTTAAAATAATTAATAAAATCAAACTAGTTAATAAAAATTTTAAAAACACAAGTTTATAAAAAAAATTACAACAATTATCTTTTTAGACTTCTTTATAATGAGATAATCAATGTTATTGTTAAATCATTCATTAACACACTGTTACTTGATAATAAATAGTAAAATAAAAAAATTAAATATTTAAAAGATTTAAAAAATAAATAATTAAAAGAAAAAAATATTTTATTTTATAAAAAAAATATTATTTGTCTTTTTTCTAAAAGTAAATATTTTTATTAGAATTGATTTAATAATAGTGAAGTGTTTAAATAATCATTAAAATTTATTTATTTTTAGCGTTTGAATTATTAAAATTTATTATATAAAAATATTTATTAAATAATTTGATTATTAAGAGATATTATTGTTTTTATAACTTAACCTCTATCAATATAAGATTTACATGCACACATATAACTCTTATTTTAGTTAATAACTCGTCTATTAACTCAATTTTAGTTAGAGAAATTATAGTAAGTAGATTAAATATAAAAAATTGATATATATTAAAGATATTTGACATTGTATCAATTTTTATTTTAATTTATAATATGTTTTTAAGATATAAATAAGTTTAATGAATATGTTCAACTTTTAATTATTTTCTAAATGCCTAAGATTACGACAAATGATGACTAAATGCTTCATATAAAAAATTGATAAAATAATTAGAGGTAAATTAAATAAAATTCAAAGATAATTCAATCATAACATGCAATAGTTATTGAGATCTAGGCCTTCATCTTAAAAAAAGTTACTACGCTATAGAAGGACTTTAAAACTCTCCTTCCTAAGCCGTCTAAAAACAAGGTTTTAAATTTTAAAAACTTTGTACCAACCTCAAAGGGTCTATTTATATTTATTATATTAAAGACCCAATACTCATTAGGCAAAACTAAATGACTGGGATCAATGTTTTTATAACCGATTGTGATTAAGACAGTTAAATCACTAATTCAAGGTTAATGATATAGTCGTGATTAAATTATTGTCAAATCAATAACAACTAAACTTATATTTTTTTTAATAGACTTAAACATGTTTTCAATTCTTGTAATATAATTATTTTATGTTTTTTAATTTTTATGATTTTGATCTCTATAAAATTTTATTTAAAAAATATTTTAAAAAAGATTTGTATTCAATTCTCTTTGCATTTTAAATTTTTTTGGTCTAGTGACAAATATGCAATGCAAACAAAATTAGTTTCTAACCTAGTGAGTTAAAAAATACTCATTATCTCTAATCTAGGACTAAAAATAATAATTTTGATGATATGTCAATAATTTATTGGAAGATAAAATTGACATTTCTTAAATAATAGGAACTAAAATAAATATATTATGGAGTAAATTACAGTAATATCCTCTATTTTTAACCATTTTAATAATTGACATTTTTTTATATGGGATATTAGTGTTTTATATAAGGAGATGTAAGTGATGTTTTTCAAACATTAAGGAAGATTAATGTAATATATAAGAGAGTATAAATGTAATATTTTTAAATATAAAAAAATTAATATAAAAATAATAATAATAATGATACTAAATATTCTTCGTATAAAACATAGAATGTCATTGTAATTTTTTATATATTATAATATAAGATGAATCAATCTAAAATTATTACAATTTTATAGAAACAATATCAAAAGCTTATAACTTGATAAGGACTAAAAGCATAAAATAAATATATTATAGGACCAAAATCATAATTTTTTTTATAAAAACTAAAAGCTATATTACAAAGATTAAAAATACATTTAAATATTTTTAATATTATATAATATCTCAATTAATAAGATTATACAAAACAATGAGAAATTAGAATCTAAAAATTGTAAATTAATAATAAATAACTAAATTGTGTTTTATAGATAAAAATAATATTAATTAATAAAATGATTATTTTTTATGTAAAATGTTTTAATATGTATTTTTGTTTATTTTAAAATTATTTTAATTACATTTAAAAATTTAAAAATGAAAATTTAAAAAAGACTGATTCAACTAGTCTGTAGTAACTTTTACTCAACTTAAGCTTCATCGATATTTTAGTTGATGTAAAATAGGAGAATTTTGATTTTAATTATTTAAAAATAAGTGTTGTTTTTTATTTTTTAAAATATTTTTTTTATTTTAATCTGTTTTTAAATAATAATACTAAATAATAACATAACATCAATATTAAAAGTTTATTAATTTATCACGTTATTAAGAAAACATGATGGTCATATGTATTTCTTTTTTAGTAAATTATATTCTTAAATTATCATTTGTTTAAAATAATTGATGACATCAAATTAGTTGAGGAGATATTTAAAAATACAATTTACAAAAATATTTTCTTATAACAATTTTAATTTGATGATAATGTGACAAATCAATAAAATATGAAGGTCGCTATTATATAATTAGTTAACACAATTATTTGAAAATAAAAATTAAAACAAAAGATTTTAAATCATTAAAGAATTATAATCAAACAATTTTTTAAATAAATTAAAATAAAAAAATTTCTATTTTATAAAGACCAAAAAATTATTTAAATTAATAAAAAAAACCATGCAAAAAACACTTAAAAATTCTAATTAACAAAAATTTAGAAAATAAGAGTAGATTTAATCTTAATTAACAAAGAGATAAATGCAAGTGTTATGAATTCAAATTAGAATCAATGATTCAACAAATTGAATGAATGACTTATTTTATTCAATGCAAAAATAATGATTTAAATATTTTTTATAAATTTAAAAAATATATTAAAAATAAACAAATTAAAAAATATTAAATCAAATAAATCATAATTCTAAATATGATAATTATCCTTATAAAAAACTAATAAGATATTATCATTATTATTAGATAATATAATGAAATTAAAAAAAAGTCTAAACTAATATCTAATTATTAAGTCTACACAAAATACTATGCAAAAAACATCATAAAATTACAATTCATCAATATTTCATACACACATCGGGTGAATTAATGACTCTAACTGTTGAATTAATTTTTTTTAACAAAATATTAAGTTTATTTAATTTTATGTAAATTAAAAACTAATTGATATGGAATGAGTCTCCAATGCTATCTATCTCATTTGGTTCTACCAAGAATTCAAGGGAAGAAACACTGTTAAGAAAACATTTATATTTTTCTAAATAATTATTTATAAATAACTAAAAATATTTATAAAAAATGGCTATGAGAAACATTGGTTTGGAACTAAAGCAAACCAAAGATTTGATGTGATATTCATTGTTCATAGAGACTGTGTCAAGAAATGGTCCTCCCTGAAATTTGACTCCATAAATCTGAGTCAATCGCTTTCTGTACCCCATAAATAACTACTTGAACCTCCATAATTTTTAATATCCACCATTATCCTTCTTCCTCCTACAGTTCACCCTCTTTCCAAACCTTTAAATCCGTAAAACAAACATTGGTGTACCTTTTCAAATTTGCAAATTCAAAATTAGTTTTTATTAATTCTAGATTACTTGATCCGGATTTAACATAAACTACTTCTGGTTTTACAAATTCTGAATTGTACAACAAACTATGTATTATGAATTTCATTAATCTGTCACCAAAATTATGCAAACACAATTTCAGATAAGTTATCTGGAATACATGTTGTTTTTCAAAAAATATAATTCCGAATTATGTTTTCCAGAAAACATTTATTCGGGATAACTTAATCCGGAATTATGTTTGCATAATTTCAAACAGAGGGTGATATTTCTGTATGTTCGGGATTGGACATTCCGTATCTGTTTTTGGAATGTTTCGGATTCCTTATTTTGGTAGACATTTTTTAATCGAAAAATTTATTTTAGAATGTCATTTTCGGAAATAAAAACGTTCCGGATTTCTATTTTTCAAGTTTTTAATATAAATCCGAATCTAATTGATCAAATAAAAAAGGCTTTGATTAGAATTGGATCTGTGATGGCTATGAGAGGATTAGAGGTAGCAAGGAAAAAAACTTTGTTTAGAATTGGGCTTTAACTTTGTTTCAAAATTAAAAGGAGGTGCAGGCAATAATTTATGAAGTGCAGGAAGCATCGCACCAAATCTGATTCAATTATTATTTAGGACAATTTTTTCACCAACAAACGATCACGACATTCATAGTGGAGTTAATCAGAAACGGAAAATATATTAAAATAAAGAAAAATTATGATACAATCTTGACCATTAACTTTTTAAACAAATATTAAAATAGAATGTATAATAAAAAAATAGATAGAACTAGCCTTCTAGTCTAGCAATTCGTTTCCATATCTAGAATCTAAAATATTATACATTTCCATTTTTCTTCTCTCATCAACTACATATGGGAGAAATAAAAAATAATATTTTTTAATTGGATAGGTTATCAAGGTTTTATAAATTATTTTTTTAAAAAATATCATTAAATTAATTGTTTAAATGTTACAATAGTGTCTCATTAGTCTTTCACTTTTCAAATTATTTCGTCACAAGTGTAAAATTATCACCATATTTATCTATCTGAACTGAAACATTCAAATAGGGATACCAAAGGTTAATTTAATAATTTTTAAAAGAATAATTTAATTATCACTAAAAAAATTGAAATGTATACATTTTTTACTTCACAAAAAAAAATTAAATGAAATTTTAAATATTAATTTAATTCCTAAAAAATAGAAAATTTTTATTTTAATCATTTATAATTTTTTTAAAAATTTGATTCTTTAAATTTTTTTTAGTTTCTACTATCAAATAATTTTTTTAAAAATTTTAGTCACTATTATCCTTTAAATAATAATATAAATACTGATAGTCTAGTAACTTATTATATTATTTTTAATAAGACAGTTATATGTAATATTTTTTTTATCAAATTATGTTCTTAAATTTTTTATTAACTAATTTAATATCATTAATCATTTAAAAAATTATATATTTCATTTTATTAGATTTTTTGATAACATAATAAATTATGGACTTAACTATTACAATATTATTTAATATTTTTACTTGATAATATAAATTAAAACTAAAAAAATATTTTTAAAGAAATAAAATTAAAATAAAAAATTATTTTTTTAAAATTAAATAGATATTTAAGCCTTGAATGAATACAATATAAAATCTAAATAAACTATGGAGTTAAGAAATTTAAGATTTTTTATTTTATTTTTTAATTTGACTATGGACTTATTTTAGGGAAGAAAATATTAAGAGTTTTACTTGATAAATATTGTTTTGAAAATTTGGTTAAAAACTTAAAAATACTTGAATGGCAATTACCATAATGATATACGTGACTTAAAATTAAAACAGAGAATTCATAAAATTAAATTAAATTAACGAGAGCAAAAATTAAAACATGTTCTCGATTTTTTACTTCAATAACAAATTAAGAAAAACAAGCTTTAAAATATCAAAGAATATACATTGAAATGAGATTTTTTGTTTTTGTATTTTAATTTTGAAAATAGGAATAAAGTGTCCCGGACTTGTGCAAAACAATAAAACATTGGACCCAGTTGGAGGGATTCAATTGAGAAAAGACATCATCGTTAGACAATGATAAGGATTTGAAAATCTCCTGCTCTAAAGAGAGATTCCCTGCTATTTTTTCAAATGCATTGGTTTTTGTTTTTTTTAACCAAAATTGCATTGGGTTTTGATTTGCTTTAGTCAATTATTGAAACTCGGAGAAAAGGTTGTTATTTTAACTACTGCAAACATAATGATTACAACCATCTTCCACACTAAATCCATTATTGAAGCAAAAGAAGTAAGCATAAAATGTCACCTACCCTACATACATACATATTCCACCAAAACGTTGAAAGCTCAACCAACCCATTCCTTTCTTTTAATATAATCAAACTTATTAAATGGGATATTAATATAATAACCAGTTATAGTATAAAATAATTTCATGTTCACGCTGTATCAAAATAATAATATTTTTTTAAACTCTTCCATTCATATAATCAAGTTTGTTTTAAGTAAGGTAAAATATATTAAATTCAACAAAAAACTAAAAAGCAAAAGAAACTTTTTATAATTATATTCCTGATTTGAATGCCATTTTTTTTCTAAGTAGATTACTATAAGAATCACTATTCACAAAACGATAACCAAAAGGACATGTTTATGTTTAGTTCAAAATTTGAAGTTTGAAAGAAAACCAGTTTTATACTCCACTTTGCAACAAAATAATCAACTTGTTTGCTTATAGTAATTGTTTATCATATTAAAAAAATATTGAGAGGAATAATTTATACATATACATATATTACCTATTAGGATTAAACTATTAATAAAATATTTGAGTAATTTAAGATTCTAAATTCAAATCTTATTACCATTATTATAAACAAAAAATAGACATATTGATGGAAGGCATCTGGAACCACAGAAAAGAGGAGAAAAACATAGGAAGAAAGTGTTGTACAAGGTAATCATGTGATTTGAGAGTATAAATGAACATGATGAATTATTATCGCTGCAGACTGTAACATTGTATAAAAGCTTAGTGCACGAGTGATTGATTAACTTACATGAATGCTAACAACGAAAAGACTATACTGTAACCTTGAAGGTGATTTAATTTGTATTTAGTTGTTGAATAAATAAATAAATAAAAACGTAAAAAAATGAAGACAAAACCTTTGTAAATATTTGGTGAAAGATTGAAGGGGAAAATAAATTGAACATTTATGAGTATCACAGAGTAGCCTTTTTCTACAGCTAAAAGAATCAAAACATGTGACCATGTGCGACGAGAGGCAATAATCATCATTTTGTTCTTATTTATTTAACTATTAAAATTAAAAAATTGATTGTCTTTCAATTTGAACCTTCTATCACACTAGGATGATTGACTATTGTTCATCAATAATCAATTATAAAAATCACCTGATTGTGCTATAATCCATTAAATGAATCTATTTTAATTAATTATGTATTAAATTTAAGTGATTAAATTAAAACACGCATATTGTCAAGATATAATAATATTTTTATAACTTTATTAAATTCTCTCCTCATATTTCATTAAAACAAAAGATTTATATTTTATTTTTTATCTATTTTATTAAAATCAATTAATTTATTATTTTATTTTATTTTATTCTTTTTTTTTGTCTAATTATCTCTTTTCTATTTTTATTCACTCTATTTCTCTCGTACAATTACGTTAAATAATAAAGATTTTAAACTTCTACATTTACCAATTTAATGAGTAAAATTACTGATAAATTAATTTAAAAGTTAAATTTTACTTTATTCATAAAAATTAAACTTTAATTCAACTATGTATTAAAAGTTGTTAACTTACTAAATTATAATGTTTAACTAACTTATAATTTAGATAGTTATAATTTTAGTACTTTTTTAAATCAATTTAAAAATTTTATTATTATTTTTTGTTAAAGATCAATATTTTATTAAAATTAAAATAAATATTATAATAATTAAAATTGTCAATGTAATATTAAAGAAATAACCAAAAGATAGCACAAATAGCATAATAATAAAAAGTTTAAGATCCCCCTAATTAAATGTTATTGTGTTATATCCAAAATAATAATTAAAATAAACAAAAGAAAGTATTTTATTAAAAAATAATTAACCATTCATGGAACATTTTAACATATATTATAAGTTAAAGAAATAAAGTAGTTTATCAAATATCTTTAATTTAGGCAAACAAACTTATAAATTAATGAAATAAGTTATAAGACCCGAAATAATTAGTCAAACACATTCAAAACCAATGAAATTTAGTTCTGACTATGTATAGAAAATCTTTGTTGAGATTTGAGAGACAATACTTAATTTGGTGATTTTTCTACTTAAACTGATTAATCTCTAACTGTCAATTAAGACATCCTTAGTTCACACCCAAAAAATAGTTATCTTTATTTTTATTTTGAGGATACAAAAAGTAGTTATCTAACATGAACAAAACCAATGGAATAGTAGCATGCAGATAACTCCTAAAAAATAGCATTCAATTGGGGACCAACTTCTTTTGGATGTTTTTCCTAACTTGGAATTCAGAAGCCAAATCCTAAAGAACTTGGATAATGTTGGAGCACTCACAGTGTCTTCACATGTCAACCTAACAAACATACTGGTAGTTATGACAATTATAATTCATAACTACTTTAATCTTGAATTATACTCAACATACAACCAGTTCAAACTGGTAAATTTTGTCAAGAACAGAATCTAAGGGTTAAACAGTGAGGTACTGGTGCATTAAAATTCATATCAAACCTTGTTGCATAATGAGGATGTGATGATACCTTGCTATCAGAATGGCATTTTAACTAACCGCTGATTACTATTAACTCCAAATCCCACCGATCATGTAACCTAGGTTTTCTTTAAGAATGGAAATTCTACCGTGAAAGTTAAAACAATTAAGTAAGTCTTGATTATGAATTTATAATTGATTTTAAATAAAATTTTACATATTTAGTTTCATGTTGAAAATGATTCAAAAATAATTAGGAATCTATAGTTGATTTTGAGTTGAAACAATTTTAACTAACTTCTGTATTAAATAAAAAATATATATTTTATTTTATTTTTAATTTAATTTTATAATAAAAACATTTATATATAAATTACATTACTATCAAATTTTAATCAAAATCAATTTTATTCAAAATTAATTTTGTTAACGTTGATCCAAAAACACTCAACTTTTCACACTTTTCATTAACTGAGTATGATAACTTTAAATATAACTACATAAGAAACAAGTTAACATCAATCACGGAAACCTACAAATAAAAAAGGTACAAATTAACTAATTATAACAGGGGCCTAGACGGAATTGACAAATTAGCTACTTTGGTAATTAATCCTACGTATGCTAATTCAGCATTTGGCTGGTCATTCCTTTCCAAATGTCAAGCAATTGCCACACTCGTAATATTTGCAAATCGCAATTATTTCTTGCAGACTTGCACTAAACACATACTTAATATTTGATTCCACAACCATTTCTTACTTTAAATACTCCACTCCCTACCTAATAAGGTTCATATTAATCTGAAAAACACCCCCAAATGTTAAACGTTCTTGTTCTTTATATATCACTATAATCTAGAGAATTTAGCATACACCACATAAGACTAATCTGTCATTCTCCAACCAACCATTATGGATGTAGTTAATGGTAACATTTAAATCATGTAAGAAAACAATTTCAGTATTTAAGTATGTTAAGTTATTGGATCTGTATATTACTATAATGCTGGCTTTTACAAGAGAACTCCTTCAAAGTGGGAAGACTTGGAAGTATGCCTACAACATGAAAAAAACCTAGGGAATGAGAATATTAAAACTCAAGCCCTCCACAATAAACAAAATCCTTACTCCGGTTTCCAAATATAAAAAAAAATTGGGGGGCATGGTTACAGAAGTAATTATCATTGTGGACAAGAATCAGATTGCCTGCCGAAGCAGCAAAAAGCCAAATGACGATGAACAGGGATTTGGATCCTCCTCAATCCTCTCACACTTGAGAGGGTGAAGTGTGTGAGGTAGTCATTCATTGGAAAATCAACGGTTGAAATTGTGATAAAATAGATGTAAATGTATATAAATTCTTTAAGTTGTTAAAATCGCAATCATTGATTTTTCAGTCAACAGTTATCATTCCACACTTTATCCTCTAAAGTATATGAACTTTGGATAAGCCAAATCCAATGAATAAAACTATATTCTCAACCAGTTACAGTCCCTATGTAAAACAAAACAAAATCAAGAACAATGTAGAAGAACCAAAGTATCACCAAATAAAGAGTAAAAGCGCAAACAAGAAGAAACACAATGGCAAATAGAATGAATACCAAATAGAAAGTAACCAATCTGAAGTTATTTACTGTTCTAATTTCATTTAGAAATAGAATGAATGCCAAATAGAAGCATATTAAAATGAAGAATAATAAGCAAAAAAAAGGGATAGAAATCAGGCTACTTCTCATTCACTCCTTCTCTATTACATATCTATGACATTCAAAATGATCATAATTGGACCAAACTCCACGTTGGATAAGTACAAGAATAAAATTTTACATTGAAACTTCTCATAAGCAGGCTTTCTACATGTTGGTTTGGTTCACTCATCAAAGTGATCTGCAATTCTGGTAATAAATGTAATTTCCCAAACCAACTCCAATTTCAATTCCATGTGCTACTCTCCTCCCCAACATAGTTTATCATCAGAAAATAAAAGAACAATTTAGACTAGCTAAAATGTATGTCTGGCAATGAAGTGTTACATACAACAAAGACAGAAAGACAATCTGCAAACAAGTGACGACCAAAACTATAGATGAAGAATGGGCTGAACTGAACAAATGATGACATGCATATTTCTTACTCTTCAAGTTCAATTTCCTTCATGTAAACAAAAGCACCAGAGAGGGACTGAAGGTGAATTTCTCTCAATCACAGTAGGGTTGGATCTTGAACCTGTAAAGAAGCCTCTTTCTTTTCAAGGTAGGATTGTCTATGGTGAGCAATAATTTTCCCAGTTCACCAACTTTAAAGGTATTGGAAACCACTGGTTCATCGGCGGGGGACATCTTTGTGGTCTTGTGTATGATAACCGAATATGCATCTTTAGAATCAGGCTGGAATTCAGCATTATAGGTAACCTCCCAGCCCACCACCCGCAGCTCCCAAACAATAATGCATTTCTGCAAAATGAGGAGCCTCAATTTACAGAGAGAGTTGAAAGAAGAGTGGGAAATGCAATGAAATCAGACCTCATAAATAGCGATTTCCACAGTTTGCTTAGTGGCGGGTTTGATAGGAATTTCAGTGACAGGATCAGACATAGTGAAATCGGGGTTGCAGTCACAGAAATCTACACTGAGGCCACCATACTGAACGGGGACTTGCTCGGGAGAAATATACCTAATGAAAGAAAAACAGAATTAGAAGGTGAAGGATAGATAAAATTTAAGGAAAGACAAGATGGGAATGACGAACTTAAAAAGAGTATCGGGAGACTTGGAGGGTCTAGAAAAGACAAATTTGCTTTTGGTCCTCTGAGTCAAGAAGGGATTGATCAAGGTGTAGAAGGCGAGATACCACCAAGGAACATTGATGAAAACCTGTTTGGCAACAAACTCGGGATAGTTGTCCTGAAGCAAGTGAAGAGCTTGTTTGGTGGCAAGGCGAAGTTCACGTTTGGAAGGGCCAGGAGAGTTTTTGAGGTCATTGACTTGGAAGATGGTGTTGATGCCGCCAGGAGTAAAGTCAAGATTCCTAATACTGCGCTCCAACAACTGAATACGCCAACGGAGAAACTTGGTTCGATTTTGGTCGGTGGAGAAGGCCTTGTGGTAGAGTTCCTTGTTCTGGAACTCGCCGTAGACGTTGTAACAGACGGGATGGCCTTCTATGCCATGACCGTGCATGAAGACCACCTTGTCCAACTCATCGCCTAGATCTTCTTCCAAAAGCCCATCGATGTTGAACTCCTTCCTCCATCGGAGAGTGTTGTGAATCATCAAAAGAGCCTCCTTCACTTTCAACTCTCGAGCTCTAAGAAACTTTAGGAGAATCACGTCAGTCCTTTCGTCCTTAAAGAGAGGGACTCCCCAGATGGAAACCTCAAAATCGCCCTCCTTTTCCAATTCCTCTTTCAGCACCTTCTTCAACTCTTCGATCCCCTTTCTCTCCGAATCAGATACCCTATTGCTCTCCTCCTTCAGAGACTCCGCAACCTCCCCACCTTTTACTTCTTCTTCTTCTTCTTCTTCTTCTTTCTCTTTGTGAATGTCTATCTCTTCAACCACAACCACTTCCTCAGCTTTTACATCATTCTCTGACGCCGGCGGCGGAGGTAGTAGGTCTTTGCTCTCAGTAATGGCTTCCTGTGGCGGTGTATAGGCAAGACTAGGGTTTGAATCTTGGGCCATTACGCAGAGTGAGAGTGAGTGAAAAAATATGGTTTGGGTCTAGCAGGAGGATTGATTGATTAGTTTTGGTTTTGGTTTTGGTTTTGGCTTTTCTAAACAGACCGAATCCTATGCCACGATACACACAAGACAAGACACAAACAAAGCCTTCTTTATAGTTTTACGCTGCCTGCTTTACACTCTCCCCACCTTTCCCTTCTTTTTTTTTTTTTTTCCTTTTAACTTATTACTTTCTTTTTTTCAGGATAAAGATAAGCAAACTGTTCACCTTTCTATTCCTATACACACAGCACAAATGACGTTTAACACATGATATGACACGTAATGCCACCTCCTTCAATATCATTACGCGGACTTACACGTGTATTAAGTGGTTCACGTTACCTAAATGAACGGCCCAAAGGCCCGTTTGATCACCCGAACCATGAATGGGTTGAATCTTGACATGGCTTTTCTGATTCCCAGGTAGATTCTTGTTGTAATCAAAGGCTGAAATTGTTGTGGTATCTGTGGTGCCGTTGAGATTCTTGTACGTGTTGTGCATAAAAAAGCGAAAAAGGTAAGATTCTCGTATGTGTATTCGTATACTTTGGTCTTGCCATTACTGTGAGAGGTTACATTTGCAGTGTGTTTTATAAAAAAATTGTTAATTCGGACATGGGTATAGCATTTTGTATATTTTTCTTTTTAGGGTTTAGATTATTTTATGCATTCTAGGGTTTTGTGTCTTTTTTTTTTTTTTTAAATGTGTTTTTCTCTTTTTCTGGGACAAGATAGGCGCTCGGGTTTCTCACTGCGTTGGGTTTTCTGTGTTTTTGGTTTACTATGTTTATTTTACTGTTGCAGTCATATATGGGGTATGCGGGGTATGCAGTGTATTTTTTTCTTCTGTCTAGTTGTGAGTTGAGATTCCTTTGACTTTTAAAAAACTGGTTTTTTTTTTAGTTCCTAAAATTCTTAAATTTTTCTTTATTTAATTTTATTAATTTTTTCTATTAAATGTTAGTTACCTCTACATGTTGTAAAAAATGAGTGAAACTCAACCTGTTACTGTGAATGTATCTACCAACGTTTGTTCCTAGAATCTGTTGAACACAATAGTAGAGTTTTTCTCTTTGATGTACCTTTCTGTATTGCTTGATTCAAAGATGCAATTGAGGCTATATATAGCCATACAAACTCAAAACAAAAATAAAAAGAAACAA